>PVLD010015460.1:0-48424 GCA_004027595.1 Dinomys branickii | reverse complement strand
AAATGAGTATCTGCATGTTCTTTGGGGGCTGTCATGAATACACACTTCTCAGAGAAAGAAACACAAAATGGCAAATAAATACACGAAAAAATGTTCAACATCATTAGTCATTCGAGAAATGCAAATTAAAACAACACTGGGATTTCACCTCACTCCAGTAAGAATGGCCAGCATTAAGAAATCAACCAATAACAAATACTGGCAAGGCTGTGGAGAAACAGAAACTCTTCTCCAGTGCTAGTGAGAATGCAGACTGGTGAAACCACTGTAGAAAGTAGTTTTGAGATTCCTCAGCAAATTAAGAATAGGTCCCATTCAACCCAACGACTCCCCTTCTGGGTATTTTCCCAGATCTGAAAATATCATATCACAGTGATATATGTGCACCCATGTTCATAGTGGCACAATGTGTAATTGCTAAATTGTGGAAGCAACCCAAATGTCCATCCACTGAGGATTGGATAAAAAATTTTGGTACTTTCATATAATGGAGTATTACTCAGCTATAAAAAAGATAAAATTGTAGCTTTTATAGGTAAATGGTAGGTGAAATAAATCAGACCTGCATGTGTAAACAACATATTGGCTCACTAGTGTAAGAGTCTGAAAGAGTAAATAAAAACTAAGAGGTATGATGGACATTGTGAAATGAAAGGAAAATGGTCAAAAGTAAAGGGGAACTGAGGTATGGGAAAAGAGAGCAAAAAGAAGGGGAAAACATGTATGTATGTATATACAGGATAGCTAACTGATACTATTGACTTCTATTGCTTTACTGAAAGGAACAGTTAAGGATTACTTGTTTGATCAATACTGAATGTCTCTGTTTTCCTGGGAAACCACTTTGAAGATATCAATATGTAATACAACAACCATTGTTAATTTCCTACCATTTTGTCTGTAACTCTGTATGGTTTGTATTGTTCTTATGCTATTTTGTAAACATGTGTGTTTGTTAATTTTTTTTCCTTCTTCTTTTATTTTTAAAATAAATTAAAATAAATAAAAAATTTAAAAAAATAAATAAGGTGGATCTGGATCTAGAAAGAAAAAACTGGAGACTCTTCCAAGGACTATAGCTGATAGAATGCTTTGTGGTTACATGCAAGTTTGCTTTTTTGGAGATTTTTCAGAAATTCCTAAGGGCTGTGTAGGCAGGTAAATCAAGCCTCTCCTCTTCCAATGATGGTCACAATTGAGCCACAAAGCTGGATGGTGTTGCTTGATATCTCTTGAAAGATGTGCCATTGTGGCACATCTGCCTACCAACAGGTGCTCTTTTCCAAACTGAGTTGTTCCTCTGGCCTGTGTAGAGCATTGGGTACTATATCTTTTGTAGAAAGTGTCACTTGGCCAGGCGAGTAGCCAAAATCCTCTTCTAGACCCTGTGGGCCTTTGATCTTTTCTCTAAGTGCCGAGTGACAAAGGAATAATTCAACAAGTATTTCTACACTAAAATACGTCACTGTATTCAGGGTCTAAGAAAAAATGGACATACAGTTCAAAAAGTCACTGGCCATTCTTCATAAAGGGAAAACTGGATTTCTCCTTAGTTTCCTAGATTCTCTTAGTGACGAGTGGTATGACCACCACAAGAACATTGAGGGTACAGTTAGACAATACTCTCAAAATCCTACCATGATCCTGGACTTAGACACTAGAAATGGGATAAAAACATTGGGAAATATTAGAAAGAAGCAAAAGAACCATCAATCATATTGGGAGCATCCAATTTAAAAGAGTGAATTTCAAAATTGTCTGCTCAATACTTGTCTCCTCTTTGTTTCTTTGGGTTACTCCTCTTGTGGTAGTCAATTTTCTCTCTAAAGTATCCCATGTTTTGTTGCATTCAAGCCTCTACTGTTTTCCTGTGCTCAGCATGGTCTTCTTTACATATGAGATAAGATTGTTAGAATGGATACATTCTTGCTAGTTTGAAGATATAAATATGTAATACAGCCATTGTTAATTTTCTATCACCTTGTCTGAAAATATGTATTGTTTGTATTGTGTTATTTTGTAAATATCTGTGTCTGTTAATATTTTTGTTGTCCTATCTTTAAAATAAAAAAGAAACTATATTGACCTAAATTTTATTCTCCAAAACAAGTTTATAAAGTCAGAATATCATATTGTCTTCCTTGTGTGGGAATTTGAAAGAGTAGCTAAGGTCTAAAATGTACAATAGACGTAAAATGAATGGGAAGAAATTGTTCAAAAGGAAAAAGGAACTAGAATGGGGGGAAGTGGGAAAAGACAGTTGGGAAAGGGGAAAAATACAAGTCAGTTATACTGTCAGTGTCTCTTAAATCATTAAAAAGGAAGGTCTATGCTAATATTAATTGGAGAAAATTTGATGCCCATATCTTGTACGCTGAGCAAATACTTTAAAGACAACATGTAATGTACTATTATTATTCTCTTATTAGCTTGTTATTAAATTTCCTCACCTTTTTTCTATAAAATAAAAAAAGAATATTCTGGAGGGACTGCATTGTAACAAGATGCATATCTCATTTCCAAGGGCCCGAAGAGGGTCCTCAAGAATTTTTTAAGGTAAAATTATCATTTGCAGGACTGTTCCTCCAATCTTCATGGATACTACCCCACAACTAATGACTGGATGTGGATTATTCCAGTGATAAAGCCAGAGGAGTCGTATGAAAACAGATTATATAATAGATAGAGATTAAATTGTATTATGCTGGCCATCATTTGAGTTGAGCTCCTGATGTTGTACCATCTCTTCAATTGAGGCACTTTGATAGATTAACAAACCTGACAACCTCCAGGCTTCAGTGTGTTCTGTCTTTCCTATATTATCTCAGAAAATCCAGAGAGTTCTCAACTACTAAAGGGAAGAGAGTGTGTAATTATCTTCAGTACCACAAAGCAGGCTTTACAACTTGTCTATCATTATGTTAACAATGACAAATTTCACCAGCACTCACTTCAATGACACCTGTTATGGTTGATACATTGTGTCAACTTGGGGAATTTAGAGGTTTAGCTGTGTGACTCTGAAGGAAGCTGGTTGTTTTTACTGTGTGCTGCTGCCTTAACCAGTTTGCCCTCTGCCATGTGCCACTCTGCCTTTAAATTAGCTAAATATAAACTAAAACCTCCACAAACTATAAGCTAAATAAACCTTTTTTTTATTTTGAGCATTGAGTATTTTGTCTCAGCAATAAAAAAAATAATAACCAAGACAAAATTTGGTACCAGGAGTGGGGTCGTTGCTGTGACTATACCTGACCATGTGGTTCAAGAGCCTTTAGAAATTACTTGTGGGAAGAATTTGGAAAGGTTTGGAGATGTCTGGTCAGAGTTTGGAAGACCAGAAGGCTGATGGAAATCCATCCAGTAAAGACCAGGTTTAGGAGGTTTCTGTTGGGAAGGACTGCATTGGCTGTTGGACTCCAAATGATGTATGTTATGGCTTTGCAGAAAGTTTGTCTGCATTTTGCTTGTGTCCAGAGACTTTGCCTAAGACTGAGATTAAGGGCAGCAGTGAACTGATTAATCTGGCAAAAGAAATTTCAAGGCAGTTAAATGTTGGGGCAGTGGCATGGCTATTGTTGGGGGCCTTTAGCCAGATTTATATTGACAGTCAAGAGCAAAGAGCCCAGCATGATGATTTAAAATGTGACTTTGACCAGAAAGGAAGCTCCAGTAAAGCTGTGGACTGCAAAGATAAGGCTGAGGAGATCTCTATTGCTATAAAGGAACAAGAGAATGGAAAAGATGGCCTGAGAGCATCACAAGCAGCAAGTCTCCACCCTTTGCAGCCTCAAAACTGCAAAGCTGAAAGACCTTGCCTTGAGAAGGAAGCCAAAGAGGGCCATGTTCCAGAATGGCAGCGGCGGCTGCACCAGGTTCCAGAATGGAGGCAGCATAGGGAATTTGCTGCTCAGAATTGGATTCAGTGTGCCCAGCGATCCAGGCACTCGACCCCTAAGGCCAAGAGAGAGAAACGTTTGGCTACTGCTCCAGGTGGCAGCAGACCTTGGCATCATCCACATGGCCCTGGCTTTAGGTGCAAGGAAAATGCGAGAGTTCTGAGGTTAAAGAGGCTTCCACCCACATTTCAGAAGGCCAAGGAGGCCAGGCAGTGTGCCCCCTAGAGAGGGCAATATGTAAGGCTGTGAGTGTGAAGCAAAAGGTGCCCTGGAGACCTCAGAAGTTTAGAAAAGCCAGAAACATGGATCCTCTGAGAAAAGCTGCAAGGAGGGAGCAAAGCAGGCCTAAGAGAGAAGCCGTGGAGGCTGTAACCACCAGAAGTGCCATAGGGGTGGACTCATGCAAGCCCTTTGGAGCTCACAATATAAAACAAGTTGCTTCAGATGCTAGATATAAAATTATAAGACACAATGTTAGCCCTGCTGGATTTTGGACTTGCTTTGGTCCCAATGCTTTATATTACCCTGCTGGTGCCTTTTGAAATGGTAATGTTTATTTTGTGCCTTTAAATATTTAAAGTGTTGGGGCTGGGGATATAGCTCAGTGGAATAAGCGCTTGCCTAGCAAGCGCAGGGTCTTGAGTTCGATCCCCAGTACCGCAAAAAAATAAATAAATAAATAAATATTTAAAGTATTTAATTTTCATTTGTATGGGGGCAAAATGTTGTGGTTATAATGTAATATAATGGCTTTATATCTAAAACCCGGTTTAAGAAAATGTGTATGGTTGCCAAGTTGACAAGGGGTGGAACGTTATGGTTGATACATTGTCAACTTAGGGAATCTAGAGGTTTAGCTGAGTGACTCTGAAGGAAGCTGGTTGTTTTTACTGTGTGCTGCTGCCTTAAACAGTTTGCCCTCTGCCATGTGCCACTCTGCCTCTAAACCAGCTAAATATAAACTAAAACCTCCACAAACTATAAGCTAAATAAATCCTTTCTTCATTTTGAGCATTGAGTATTTTGTCTCAGCAATAAAAAAAAATAACCAAGACAACACCTTACATTAAGTTTTTCTGATTCACCTAATGATCTCCACCATAATTCTATCTTTTGAACATGCCTCTTCCAAGTCCTATTTGCTTCATATAGTTTTATTTATTTTAAAGAATAAAAACAAAGCAAAAGTAAAACAACACAAAAACTATAAAAACGATACAGAATTTCAAAACAATATAGAAAATTAACAATAGTTGTTGCATTACTTGTTGTTATCTTCAAAGTAGTTCCTCAGATAACCAAATACAGGCAAGTAAGATTGATCAAACAATTAAACATTAACTGTTCCTTTCAACAAACTGATAGAAATTAGTAGTAAAATTATCCTAGCTATCTTGTGTGTGTGTATATATATTTCTCTTCTTTCTTTTCTTCTTTCTCTCATCTAAGTTGTTCTTTCCTATTAAGCAGTTTCTTTCCCTTTCACAGTATGTATTGTACTCTTCAGTTTTATTTACTCTTTCAGGTTGCTATACTAGGGAGACAATACAGTGTTTGCACGTGCGGGTCTAATTTATTTCACTTATTAGCATGGTCACTAGTTGCATTCATTTATGTATAAAAGCCTCAAGTTTATCTCTCTTTACAGCTGAGTAATAGTCCACTGTATAAAATACCACATTTTTCTTATCCACTCCTCAGTTGATGGGCATTTGGGTTGTTTCCAAAATTTTGCTATGACAAATTGTGCTGCTATGAATATGGGTGTACATATATCACTGTGGCATCATATTTTAATTCTTCTGGGGAAATACCCAGAAGAGAAATGGCTGGGTTAAATAGGACCTGAATTTTAATTTTTTGAGAAATCTCCAGACTGATTTCCAAGGTGGTTGCACCAATTGACATTGCCATCAAGAGTGGAGAAGCATTCCTTTTTCCCCACAGGCCCTCTAGCATTTGTTATTGTTTGATTTCTTGATGATCGCCATTCTTAATGTAGAGAGATGAAATCTCAGTGTTGTTTCAATTTGCATCTCTTGAATGACAGATGATGTTGAACATTTTTTCATGTATTTATTTGCCATTTGTATTTCTTCATCTGAGAAGTGTGTATTCATCCCAAATGTCCATTTTCTGATTGGGTCTTTGAATATGGAACGTCTGGGTTTTTTAAATTCTTTATATGTTCTAGATATAAATCCTTTGTCTGAGGGACAGTTAACTGTTTTTCTACTCTGTGGGTTGTCTTTTCACTCCATTGATGACTTCTTTTGAAGTACAAAACTTTTTAATAGGATAAGATCCCAGTTTTTGATTCTTTGAAGTGTTTCCTGGGTAGTTTGGGTTTTGTTCATAAAGGTTGTGCCCACCCCTATATCTTCAAGATTTTGACCTAACTTCTCTCCCAGTAGATTTACTGTTTATGTTTTAATATTTTAATCATTGATCAATTTTGACTTTAGTTTAGTGCATGTTGATAGACATCGGTCTAGTTTTAGTCTTCAGCAAGTAGAGAGCCAGTCTTTACAGCACCATTTATTAAAGAGGGCTGTCTTTCTTCCAGTGAACATGTTTGGCTCATTTGTCAAAGATAAGATGATTGAGTGTTTTTGTAGTTGTGTCTGCCTCTTCTAATCTGTTCCACTGGTTCTCAGGTCTTCTTTTCTAGTACCATGCTGATTTCATCACAGTAGCTTTGTAGTATCATTTCAAGTCAAGGATTATGATGCTTCCTGACTTGTCCTTGTTGCCCAGGATTGTCTGTTATTCTAGGTTTCCTTTGGTTCCAGATGAATTTTAGGACTATTTTCTCTACTTCTGTGAGGTATGCTAATGTTATTTTAATTGAGATTGCATTAAATCTGTGTAACAATTTTGGAAGTATAGTCACTTTCACTGTGTTGGTTCTTCCTATCCATGAGTAAGGGAAATCTTTCCATTTTCTGATATCTTATTCAATCTCTTTTTCCAGAGTACTATAATTTTCAACATATAAATCTTTTACTTCCTTTGTTATATTGATTCCTAAGTATTTCATTTTTGGATGCTATTGTGAAGGGTGTGGTTTAACTAATCTCTCTATCAATAACTTTGTTATTTTTGTACAAGAATGCTATAGATTTTGAGTATTGACTTTATATCCAGCCACATAACTGTATTTGTTAACTGTAGCAGTCCTTTGGTGGAGTTTTTGGGGTCTTCTATATAGAGTATCATGTCATCTGCAATCATGTGTATATGTGTCTTATTGTTACTATTTGAAACTTCCTAGAAATCAGGTCATGTCTTACATATTTCCATTTTTTCTGCTATGTCAAAGACTGCACTTTCCCCTTAGTAGATATTCATTAAATATTCACTGTTTTGAACCAGCTATAATGGTACATCTCAGGGAGAAGGGTTATCTTAAATAGCTGCGAGAGCATATTGTCATGAACCTTTTTCCATCTCTGTTCCCTTCTTCTTTCACTGAATAATTCCTGCTTTCTCAGAGCATTAACTTTCATGATAATCACATTATCTGCCCATAACAACATCCCCAGAATGAACTGAACTTGGTCTTCCTCTTCTCTTTGCTTATTTATACATGGACATTTGCTATGATATGTTGATATGAAGAAGAAGAAGAAGAAATACAGACAATTATGGTAGGTAGTATAAACATACAGCACAGGCCATGCTGGGTTAAGCACACTGTGTCCTTTTTGTTCAGTATCCAGGAAGACCTCATTACCCAGACCTCACTGCAAATAAAGGGGTAATATGACTAAATTCAAGCCTATAGAATATGATAGGAAGGGATGTAAGCTATTTTCTTCCTAGTCCTCAAAGACACTTCACAAAGCTATTTAGTCTTCTTTTCCTTGCTATATAAAGATTGTTGAAGGCTATATCTATCAGTCCATCTTTGTTGTATAGTAAACCTACACAAAACCTAGTGCCTTAAAAATAAACTTTACCTCTCATGATTCTGTAGCTTACCATTTTGAGAGAGGCTCAGCTGGGTGGTTCTTTTGTGGACCATGTTTGAGGTCACCCACATGGTGGTACTTAGCTAGGATTGACTGAAGGGTGGGCTGGTCAAGGCAACCTCAGCTGCAGTGGTTCATCTCTACTCCCTACGATCTCATCCATCAGCAGGCTATCCAGGGCTTCTTCATGTAGTAGAGAAGATTCCAGCATAAAGAGTAAATATTTAGGAGACTAGAAAATGCAGATGAGATTGGTGAGAGGAGTTTACAGAGACAAAATTCACTGGGGGTTTGTTACTGCAACAATCTAAGACTGAGGCTATATTCTTGATGATAAAGCTCCAAGGCAAAAGTAGTTCAGATCTCTAAGTCATCATTCACCAGCCAGCGTCCTGATCTTCATGAGGCTATGAGTGAAAAATAAAATCTTATTTGGTTAAATTACTAATAATTTAAGCTTTATTTGTTAACACAGGATAGCCTATAGTGTTAACCTCACTAATACAAGGAGAATCATCTTTTGCTCAATATGGGAAATAGGTTTATCATTACTAATCACAAAATTAAATCTTAATATTTAACTATGCATTGCTTTCCTGGGACCTCTGAACTTTCTTAGTTGATCATTCTTATATTAGCATGGAGTTTTAACATTTTTATACCTGTTACACATATATAAGTCATTTAACTTGAGATCATCCAAAAAACAGATGCTTTTATGAGACAAAAAAATCAAGCTAAATATTAAGTGGTGCACAAAGGTAGAATTGGCAGGGCTGACACTTGAGTCTGGCTCTTCTGTCCTTTATTTCAGTAGGGTATCTCCCCCTTACATAGAAAAATCATTCACTATGCTTGAAATAGGCAAGCATCAATAGATACTGGCATCATCCTATGAGCTAGTATTACCTAGAGAACAAAAAAGGAACTTAGGACTGTTTTATAAGAAAAATAAGAAGTCTGTTTGTGACAACACAGAGCCTGAGACTTGGAATACAATAAGCATCTGTCTATCTATCTGTCTGTATGCCCTCAAAGATTCAGACTCAGAGCATAAAAACTGGCTGGGTTAAAGGTGCTGATCTTATTCAAAGACAAGTGCCAGGTCTGACTGGCTAGAAAAGTCTCATCAGGCTTCTGAGCCCATGGAAAGAGAGATCTCAAAGGAAAGGGAATTTCCACACAAAAATCACTTCCAAACCTAGGGAGCCCAGGGGAAAATGTTTTGAAGTGTTACGGAGTCTTCTCCTCAACTGGTAGAGGCAAGACTGTGGCAGAACCCAAGAAAGAATGTACTGCTATAGAGATGGATTGAAAAAGACTGGCTGAAACTTCACCATGTGTCTCTGCTATTTGCCCACAGTGAAGTCTTGGAAGCAAGTTCTTGGCACACTGGAGTCTATCAACCATCAAAGCAGGGTCTAAATAGAGCAGAGCAGAGGTTGGGTGCATGAGCCAGGTTTAGTATCTCCCTGGTTTTGTTTTGCTTTGCTTTGTCTTTAAAAGTGTACTGAGATAACATTCACACAACATGAAGTGAATTGTTTTAAAATGAACAATTCAGTGGCATTTAATGCACTTGTAATGTGCAACCACCACTTCTATCTGGTTCCCAAAATAAAATTCCATACTCATTAACCTGTTGCTCCCTGTTCTCCCTCCTCAAGCTCCTGGCAAAACATTCTGGGCATTACATATAAATAGAATCAAACAATAAATCATCTTTTATGTTTGACTTCTTCAATTTAACATAGAGACTTTGAGGTTCATATACATTGTAGCATGAATCAGTATTTCATTCTTTTTTTGTTGTTAAATCATATTCCATTTTATGGATAAAACAAGCTGTTCACTCATTCATTAATGGATATTTCTGTGTTTTTTTTAAACTTTTTGTTTACTGTGAATATTGCTCCTATGAGTATTGTGTACAAGGATTTGGTTGCATACTTGTTTTCAATTCTTTGTAGTATGAGTATAGACTATCTGCCTACTTTTGAAAATAACTTTTGTTGGAGCACAGCCATGCATATTCATTTACACATGGTCTATGGCTTCTTTTATGCTACTTTATCAGAGTTGAGTAGTTGTAACAGGGACCATATGGAGAGGCAGACAAAAATATTTACTATCAGGCCCTGTATAGGAAAAAGGTTGCTGAACCCTTGGTTAGAAGAAATCCCACTTTTGTCTTTTAGGCCTTGATATTACACATACCCTAAGTTACTTTCCCCCTGGTCCTTGAAATGGTGGAAAGGAATTGGAATTTTCTTTTAATCCATGATAGTCAATACTTGATATGGCAAGTTCTGAGTTAGAATAAGAAACATGTGTTGATGACTGTTACTCATTCTCTCTGCCCTCTCTTGTCTTTCCTCCCTTGAAACATTCCAGTCTTTTTTCAGTAAATAAAGATTGATGACCAGACAAATAAAAGTTGTCAATAAAGGTGACAGAATCAATGCTCTACTCGTTGCGGGGTGCAGAGGTGACAGCAATATCTGCTATACTGCGGAGCCAGGAAAGACTCTGCATAGTTGGGGCACATGGCAGATGAAAAACTGCTACTGTCTTGTGTGACTTGCATTCACACTTGAATGTTCCAGTGAGTACCTTGTGCCCTACATTAAAAGGGAGATTGTGATTCAGTGTGTCAACAATGGAGCTTCAGACAGTTTAACCAGTCCTCAAGAGAACTAAAGCACCCCTATTTAAATGGCTAGGTTAGCACTGGTTCCCAATCAAAGCTCATCTTTGAAATCCCTTGGGGATTTGTTAAAAAAGAAAGTAGTACTGATACCTAAATCTTATCCCTGGAGATTCTCATGAAGTTGGTCAGGGGTTCAGCCTGATATCTAGATGTTCAGAGTTCCCTGGGTGATTGTAATACACTGCAATGTTTGAGAAACAATGTAGAGTTCAGGAGGTGAGAACAGGATCAGCAAGGGCTGTTTTTGAAAGAAGTTATTGGTAAATATAAGGCTAATATTAATTCAAAGTTTGATTTGGCTATGTATCTATTAAGTGATTTCTATAAAATGTTCTACATTAAATAATTTGAGCTATCAGAGTAATCCATATAATTCAAAGCTGAATGTACTTTAGAAATAAGTGATCTGATTTCATTACCCTTTTTTCTGGGAACTGTGCCTGGCCAAGCTGTGATCAGCTTCCTGTTTCTCATTGTATCAATAAATACGTCATCATCAGGCCACGGGGACCTCATCTACACTGAGAGTAGAATATACAAGACGATCCAACAGTTAATGTTTTAGACTTGTCTCTTCCCATTTCTAAATTACATTCTTATTGTATTCAGCCGAATCAACATGAGGCCAGGTCCACAGATGTTTGAAAACTTCCAGATGATTCCTTGAGCTGTTCATTTTTCATTCTAATGTAAAGATGCCTACATTCATGGTCTTTCTTGTGTACTTTAAAAGTGTTCCAATATTAGCTTCCATATCTTCAGATTAGGATAGACAACAGATGGCTATTCACAAAACTAAAATCCCAGTCTATGCACAACTGCCCCCAGCCTGGCCTCTCAGGTCTGTGTGGGCTACTCCCTTAGACTATGTACTGTTTTCAGAGCCTGGCATTCTATTGCTTCACAGAACTGTCCCCTCTCATCACTTGATCATGTCATCAGCAATATAGTACTACGTAAATTCTCTTCCTTGCAGCCCATGTCCTCTAGGAAATTGGTCTGTTTCCCAGTCTATATCACATCAAAAAATGACTACATCTGAAGTGCCTATTTCTTTCTGTGCATGACCTCCTAAAACCCATTATTCCAATTAGTATAAAGTAATTTAAAATGATGGTTCTCAATGTGGGTCTTTGATCTAGGAGCACCAGCATCACCAGGAATCCAATGAAAAGTGCAAATTCTTGGGCCCCCAACCCAGACCAAATGATTCAGATTCTCCAGAAGTGAGCCCAGAAATCTGTGTTTCACAAATCTTTGTAACTCTGATAGAAGCTCAAGGTTGAAAGTTGCTGGAGAAGATTAACTGCAATGGTCTTGAAATTTCTGTGATCCTGCCATCACCAGGTATATTATAGTAGCTATGAAACATGGGGCTACTACATCTCAGTTTCATTAAACAACAATCAGTTCTTTCTCACTCATCCCTTGATCTCTGTTTCTGCAAGCTGGTTGTTGAGCTCTGTGTCAGATGACTCCAGCTGTCTTCCATATATCTCATTCTGGGACTCAGACTGGAGGCACAGCAACTTCCTGGGCATATAATTCTCATGGCTGAATTCAAGGTTCCCAGAGGGTTGACCATCTGAAGCTTAGACTTAGAAGTAAGAGTATAGAAACTTCTGCCCTCATCCCATTGTCCCAAACTCATCACAAGACCAAGCCCAATGAAATAAAGAAACAAATTCCCACAGAGGTCCTAGGATTGGGAGAGAATATGCGCTGAACAGAATTCTAGTATTCCCCACTGGGACAATGAACAAACAAATACACCTAGTGCAGATCCTACGAGCTATTTGCTGCAATTAAATTTGATTAGGCCAATAACAGCAATCAGATAAAAACTACAGATATTTCACGAGAGCCTCAGGGAGGCCACAGACAATTTTTGTCATTCTTTTCATTTTCATGTGATAAACCCTGGAAGAAGAATTTCCGTCCTCACTTCCTTCCTAGTTCTACTTCTAAAACGCACATGCAGTATAAATTTATTTAAAAAACCAAGGGAAATACCTGCTACAGCACTTTTCTCTATGGTTATTTCCACTTTGAAAAGCTGACCAAATATTTTTCTCTCCTAATGTGTTTTTTGAAGAAAACTTTCTTAAATTCCCATCATTGATTCTAACCACACTCAACTGGCAAAAACCAAAAAGAAAAATATCTTTCCAGAAGATACAGTAAAGTCTGCCACTACTAACAGAATTGATCATATATCCATCACAGAATCATTTCAGGACTGGAGAAAAACCCATCATACCCAAGACTGCAACTTAAGCAACTTAAAGTCCCTTGTTGACAGAAGCCTTCACTTGCTTAGCTTACCTTAGCTCAGTGACTAGAACATTGTGCCCAATAAATGTTGACCTGAAAATGTATGAAGATTGCTCAGGATGCCAAGTAACTGGCAAATTTTAAGCTCAGTATTCTTTTGAAAGGGGATCAAAAAGAAACTCATTCATAAAAATCATTGTCACCCACCTGCCATTTAACAAACATGTAAATATACAGTTGAAGCCTTCCATTTGTGAGAACAGTGTAGTTTGTTTTGTAGGTTAAGGTGTTTGAATAATTTCCAACAGGCTAAGATTCTAATACATGTAGAAGTAACTACCTTCACAGCGTGAATGGATGACCCTGATTCATTTGGAGAAAAACTGTGCCAGGATAAAACAAAAATCAACAAAAACTCCAGCCTTGTAAAGAGTAAGGTGAGACTTATGGAAGAAAATTCCTGGTCTTAGGTTGTAGCCTTGGCCCTATTCTTACTGTTATTAAACATTGGATAAATTATGCCTCAGCCTCAGTTTCTTCATCTGTAGAGTCAAGATAATATACCTACTCCAATTACTTCCAAGGGTGGCTCCAAAGTTCAGTTTAGTTTTGTAAGTGAAATGTCTCATTGACATGTAGATTATTCTTATTGGGAATGATTCTGACCCTGGGGAGAATTGGAACTGGGGTAGAGAGTGTGTCCTTTGTTAACAGCAATACTGGGGTTATAGAGTGCACAGTCTCCATAGCACTGTTCTAGACTGCCTCACTCTCATGCACTCGCCATGGAACATCAAACAGTCACCCTGATTTCAAGTCAAACTTTCAAAGATGGTACAAAAACACAAAGATTCGTCACCATAAGAAGTTCTTGATTAAAGCTGGTAGAAAAATATTGTGTCACAGTTAATAAGTTTTTAAAAAATTCTTCAGAAACTACTAGAACAGTCCTCCCAATCATTGAGATGATGGAAGCAGTGGAGTTGACATTTTTCTTATGATTTGAATTTTTCTATACTTTTATAGGTTTTGCCATTTTTCATGGTTCTCTCTGAGAGTTAGCATAAGAAAAATGTCTTCCCTTTATTCCTTCTTGTTTACCTCCAACATTACCTTTCCAGGAGGGGCAGAAAAGGGAAGTATGCTGCCCTTCAGTTCATTGCACAATTGGTATGAGGCAACCACTCTGAGGGGATTGAGGCACCATGAAGAGGGCAGACACAGCGAAGCAGAGGGACTCAAACAAAACAGCAAGGCGGTGACCCAACTGTCAGCTCCATTTCTCAATATTGGTGGTGGTCACACCCTAAAATGTTCCAAAATATGTCACATCCTAGTATAACCTTCTCCCTTTGTATGAGTGGAAGCTGTGATTTGCTTTTACCCAATAGAATATGGCATAGGTGACAGGATATTCCTGTGATTCCATTACTTAATAGTCCATACCTATAATCCCAGAACTCTGGAATGCTAAAACAGGAGGATTGCAAATTTCAACCCAATCTGAGCAATTTCGCAACTTAATAAGATGTTGTTAAAGACAAAAGAATTAAAAAGCACTGGGGATGTAGCTAAAGGTAATGATTCTGGATTCACTCCCCAGTACTATTTTTTTAAAAAGACAGCATCACACTGAGTTTTCACTTGATTCTGGCCTTAGGGTCAGCACCGACTGTGACAAAGATCGCTCCTTTAATACTATATACATTAACTGTATGATAGCCCATGAAGTACAGCTTTCACACAGCCTTGTTACTTAAAGTGTGATCCATGGACTAGTATCACGCAAATCACTGAAAGCCTGTTAGAAATGCAGACTCTCAGGCTGCACTCAGGACCTGCTGAATCAGAATCTGCATTTTTTTATTTTAAAAATAAAAGAATAAAAACATATTAACAAACACACATACATTTACAAATTAACAAAAAGCAATACTGAATTTCAGACAAGGTGATAGGAACTTAACAATAGTTCTTGTATTACATATTGATATCTTCAAAGTGGTTACTCAGGAAAACAAATACAGACATGTAAAGTTGATCAAATAATTAAACATTAACTATTCCTTTCAATAAAGTGATAGAAGTCAGTAATACAACTGTGTTAGCTATCCTGTATATACATATATACATAATTTTCCCCTTCTTTCTTTTCTCTTTTCCTTCATCCATGTTGTTCTTTACTTCTCAGCAGTTTTCTTGTGTTTCACATTATCTACAATACCTCCTAATTTTTCTACATTCTTTCAGGTTCTTACACTAGTGAGACAATAGCATGGCTGGTTAGCTCAGTTGGTTAGAGCATGGTGCTAATAATAACACTGGTGAGACAATACACAGTTGGGTTTGATTTATTTCACTTAAGAGTATGCTCTGTAATTGTGACCATTTACATGTAAAAGCCTCGAGTTTATCTTTCTTTATAGTTGAGTAATATTCCATTATATAAAAATGCCACAACATTTTTACCCATTCCTCAGAGAATGGACATTTGGGTTGTTTCTATGATTTAGCTATTACAAATTGCACTGCTATAAACATGGGTGTACATATATTGCTGTGACATGATGTTTTCAGTTTTTCTGGGAAAATACCCAGATAGGAAATAGCTGGGTTGATTGGGACCTCTAGGCCTAATTTGCTGAGGAATCTCCAAACTGACTTCCACATTGGTTTCACCACTCTGCATTCCCACCAGCAGCAGAGAAGAGTTCCTATTTCTCCACAGCCTCATCGGCATTTGTTAGTGGTTGATATCTTAATGATAGCCATTCTCACTGGGGTGAGTTGAAATCTCAATGTTGTTTTAATTTGCATTTCTCAAATGGCTAATGATGTTGAACATTTTCTCGTATATTTATTTGTCATTTGTATTTCTTTATCAGAGAAGTGTGTATTCATCTCAGATGCCCATTTTCGTATTGGGTCTTTGAATTAGGGGGGCTGATGTTTTTTAATTCTTTATATGTTCTTGGTAGGAGTCAGATGTGGGTTGCACTGGTGGTGTGATCATGGACCACTTGGTCCTGGTCCCCGGGCAGGTCAGGGTGCAGGCAGAGTACCAACGTGAAACACAGGGTCAGCAGTTCATGGACCACCTGATGGAGTGTCTTTAGGCAGCTCAGGGCACATGCAGGAGCCAGACACAGGCACTTGCAGGGAAGGCCCAAATGCTAATCATGGTGTTAGAGGTTCGTGGGCCATCTAAGCCAGTGTCTCCTGCCTGCTCTGGGTGCATGGAGGGTGGAGACACAGACTGTAATGGTGGCAGGATCGTGGCCAGAATCTGCATTTAAACAAAAGCCTTCCATATGCACAGTAACACTGTAGAATATCTATGGTATATTGTGTATCTAGGAAGATAAGACATCTGGCTTTTGCAGTCAAAGCTTTATATATATAAAATCCTGAAATCTGGGATTATGTTCATTAGAGATGAACTATCATCCTAAAAACTAAATCTTTGAAAGGTTTTTTATGTTGCAGTTACAATCTTCCAAGGATGCTGGTGCTAACAAGAAATAGCAGCCAGAAAGAGGTCTACTTAGAGCCATGGTTCAGACAGCAGAGGCTTCCACATCAAAATAAAGAGTAAGGTCAAGTGCAATGAGTAAAGAAAGCCATTGCTCTTCAAATCCAAATGTTCTCTGCTTATGAGATGTTTCCCGGGGATTGGTAGTATATGGCATGAAAAAGTCCACTTTTTATGATTTAGGTGTTATGATCAATTAGGAGCAATGCCATGATTATGTACAATGCTAACATTAAGGGAGGACAGGTGAAAGGTACACGGGAATTCTTTCTACTATTTTGGCAACTTTATAAACTTTTTAAAAATCTAAAATAAAAGGTTTATTTTAAAAACAGTATTTGGCTTAGTTTCAAAAGTGAGAACAAAACTTTTAAAATATTATTTAGAGAACTAAACATATAAAAAGCAAGAAAATTGATCATTGGAAAAATGGAGCTCATGCATTTGCCATAGTTTTTCACTCTATCATAACAACATATATCTATTTCCTTAGCAATCCCAAAGGGACACAAGGGTGTCAAAAATAAAGAACCATAACTGTGGTGCCAGAAATTTGATAAATATATGCTGGAATGTGAAATTAGGAGAGAATCTCCCTTAAGCACTTTGAATCACATCTCCTTCCATATATTTACAGAAATATTTTTAACAAGAAAGGCAGTGAAAAAAATACCATATAGTTAAAAGGAGCTATATCCATCATCCTGTACATGAAATGCTCAGATTTTCATTTATTGGTCAAGATTCTAACTACAAACAATGGAAGCCAGTTTCTGGCAAGTTCAAGCAAGAAAGCAGTTTGTAGAAAGATACTCAGTAGCTTCAGAATTATTGGAACGATTGGAGGGACAGTTCCAAGGTGTGGCTTCCAGGAAAAATGCCAAATTCATGCTGCAAATTAGCCTAATTTGGGGAGAGATATCGCTGCTGCTTCCCTGCTTCCACTACCAAACCCTGGTGCCAGCACCTCAGCTTGACTATAAATGATACAGCTTCTAGCCCCCGGCTCTTCTGGATCAGTCACTACCCCACCCTGTGAGGCAGTCCACTGGATTGCTACTCCTGCCAGCAAGATCAGTGCTCACTGTGGTCTATTTCCTCTCATGATATCGTGGGTATGTCTCATATTCTAAAAGTAGCAAAACCTCAGTAACCCCAAGAGAACTGGGAATTTGAGCTCTGATTTCCATATAGCAGATAAAGTTTAAAGTGACCAACTCATCTTAATTTATCCAGCCATTTCCTAGTCTTAGCAATTAAAGTCCCACATCCAAAGAACGTTCAGTCATAGGTAAGTACATACAAATGGTCACTCTACTGAGGACTCATATAACCTATGAATGTCGCCAAGTACAGAAAAATTCTTAAAAATGTGATGAATGGCTCTCTCTCTGTCTCTGTCTCTCTCTTTCACTACTTTTGCTGACTTCTGCCATTTGCCACCCTGTCTTGGAGCCAACTAATTATGAACTCAAACCTCTGCAAATTGTGAGCTAAATAAACCTTTTTTCCTTTTAAAAAAAAGTGATGAGTGGCCACAACTACGATGCACATCCCCTACAATAATTAATGCCTATTAATGAAAATATAGAGGTGAATCAGTTACACCAGTAATCAAATTGGTCATTTGGCCAACTGACTCATGTTTTCTTATGAACTGACCCATCTCCCTTTCTACTCTTCATCCTTTCACAACTCATCTATAGTTTCTTCCTGTTCACATACAATTTTTTTATATGAGGTCTCAGTACTTTTCCTGGTCATTTTGCATTTCTTTTGTAAGATACATTTGTATCTGACAATTGCTAAATTGGATTTAAACTATAAATTTGAAATATCTTCCCCTGTCCCCAGCCAGCTATTACACACACACACACACACTGAACTAGTTTACAGTTGGTTTCACATCAAGTTTTCTTTATTATTCTGATTTGTCCTCTTTCATCTCTTCCCATCCAAAGGTAAAAAAAGCTGCCTCAGAGTGAAGAGACAACCTACAGAATGGGCAAGAAAATCTTCCAGCTCCCCCTTGGATAGATGACTAATATCTATAAAGAGCCAAAAGAATTAGGCCTCTCAAAATAAAAGACCCGATAAAAAATGGAAACTTGAAATGAATAGACACTTCTCAGAAGAAGAAATACAAATGGCTAATAAGTACATGAAAAAATGTTTGACATCTTTAGCCATTAGAGAAATGCAAATTAAAACAATGCTGAGTCCACCTTACCTCAGAAAGAATGGCCATCATCAAGGACTCAAAAACAACAAATGCTGGAGTGGCTGTGGGGAAACAGGAACTTCTACATTGTTGGTGGGAATGCAAACTAGTACAACTATTATGGTAACAAGTATGGAGGTTCCTCAAAAAATTAAAAGTAGAAAATCCATTTGTCCCAGTTATACTCCTTCTGGAAGTCTTCCCCAAAAGAGTTAGAGACACCTTATTACAGTAACACATGCATAACCATGTTTATAGCAGCACAATTCCCAATAGCTAAATTTTGGAAGTGGTACACATAACTATCAACAGATGAACTGATTAAGAAAATTCGTGTGTGTGTGTGTGTGTATTTTATATATATATATATATATATATATATATATATATAATGTGTTCATTATGGGTCATAAACATACTAATAAAAAATTGTCTCTCCGACACTCATTACATTTGCATTCCAGCAGTTTTCTGTCACATAGATTCTGAAAAGCTGAAAACTTTTTCACATTCCTTTAAAACCAGGGTTTTGGAGGAATCTAAGATTCTGTTAAACAGATCAACTGGCCCAAGATTTGAAAGTAGCTAGCATGATGGCCCACACCTGTAATCCCAGAAGTCAGGAGGCTGAGGCAGGAGGATTGTCTCAAGTTTGAGGATAGCATGAACTGTACAGTGAGATCTTGTCTCAAAAAAGCAAAACTAAATGAATAAATAAAAAATAAAAAGATTTGAAACATAGCAGAAAATAAGATGACTTGGTTGACATGTACAGGCAGCTACAATTGTGTGATAAGGCTACTAGAAAGTTGCTTCATTTGATGCTTAGCAACGTAGGTGTTAACTGAACAGGCTATGGTGGGTAGATAGGAGTATTGGATGAACTGTCCCTGTCTCCTACTTTATCTGATGATGTAGCTACAGCATCCCTGGCCTTCCAGATTCTGTAAGCTACATAGGATATCTGCTTTCTATTGATGACAGAACACCACACATTGGGTGGGTTTGAATAAAAAGTATACTTTGATTGGCTACTCCAGAAGTCAGAGGTTGAAGGTCCACATCTGATGATGGCCTTGCTGACAGAATCCTGAGGAAGAGCAAGGTATCACATGGCAAGGGATAGGGAGCATGTCTGTACCTATGTATGTCTTCTGGTCTCTGTCTCTTTTTATAATTCCAAGATTCATTCAGAGGGCCTCTACCCTAATGACTTTATTTAATCTTAGTCACCTCCCAAGGGCCCCACCTCTAACATCACAATCAATATATTAAGTTTCCACCCTCTTAATATCTCATGAAGGGAATTAAACGCACACACTCTTGTGAGACATAGTCAAACCATAGCCAAACCATACATACCATTAACTTACAAGTTTATAAAAACCAATTATGTGCATGGCTTTCTAATTCCCATTCAGGGACCTAATATTGGTAACTTGAAATCAGCCCCAAGGGAAAATGGAAAGTGCTATAAAACAGGGTTTTTGTCCAATTATTAAACATTTACAAGCTGCAGTCCCTGTTGTCCTTTTGCATCATTGCCACCACTCTTGCCCTGTTCATTCTGCTTCAGCCACACTGTCTCCTTGCTGTTCCTGGAACCCTCTAGAGATGAAAGAGCTCCAGACCTAGATGCTGGCTATTCCCTCTGCCTGAGATCTCTATCCAAATATATTTTTAAGATTTTTTAAAAATGTTTACTAATACATGTTTTCAGTACCTAATGATAACATTATCCTGGGGAGTTGATACCTGTACATGACATGTCTTACTTCATGCCTGGCTCCAACAGTCAAGTCTCTCTTCAATGTACCTTCCCACTGAATTCATCTCTGTCCATTTTTCTCTGAAATTACAGCCCACTTCCCCATACTCCCACTAACCTATCCTGCTTTCATTTTTCTCCTTACCTCTTAACACCACCTAGTGCACTCTGTGTTTATACTTCGTTTATCTTCTTTATTACGTCTTTCCATCTAAAATGCAAAGTCCTTGAGAGCAGCATCTTTTTCTGTTTTGTTCACTGTTCTATTCCTGCCTTCTGAATAATGCAGGCATATAATAAAAACACAATAAAATAGCAATTGAATGGGTGCCTAAAGATGTCAAGTTGCTCTGGGTTATGATAAAAATATAAAACTATCCCAATATCAATGCCAGTATTTTTCATGGATGAGCTAAGTTTAGTACAAGAAACTAAACAAAAAAAGAGAAAGTTCCTTTAAAAAATAGAATAATGAAGAAGGGAGAGAGAGATAGAATCAGGAAAAGAAAAATAGTATGGTGTTTTCCAACAGATGGTGTTACCATCATATGGAGGACATTCGAGGATGTCATGCATCTCAGATAACCCACTATACCACCACCCTTAGAGAAGAAATTGAAGATACATGTGCAACAATCTCAGTGACCAAGGTTACTCAAACAGCAGTTCACTGTACTAAAAAGATGAATTTTTTAGAATTTTTAAAATCTAAAATTTTCTAGATTTTTTAAAATCTAAAGCCTTAGATATCTGGAAGCTCATGGCCACCGCTTTGAGCACCTCTTGTAATTGTAGAGGCCAAAGGTAACTTGGATTAATCTCATGATGTCTCAACAAATTCAGTATTAAAATATTATTTATACACGTTTTTCCTTTCATGAAGTGTGTATAATTTTTTGGTGAACTGTGTGTATGTGCATGTGTGTATTTTTGTTTGTGTGTTCATTTGTTTTTGAGACAGGGTCTCACTATGTAGCCCAAACTGGCCTTAATCCTGCGGTGATCCTCCCAAATGCTGGAATTACAGGTGTATGCCATCACAGCTGGCTTGGTGTTTTTGTTGTTTTGTTTGTTTTTGTTTTTGTTTTTGTTTTCAGACAGGGTCTCACTATGCAGTTTAGGCTGCCTTGAACTCACTATGTGGCATCCAAAGAAACCATAGATCAGTTTTGAAGTCTCAGTACATTAAAAACTTCTTAAAAAATTAAACAAACTCAAATTATTTTGCCAAGAGTAAGCTCAGAATTATTGTATACCCCTTGTTAATTAAACTTTCTGTCTTTATGTATCTACCCTATATATATAACCATAGATTTTCCCACAATATCCACTTTTCAGATATTAATATCAGATATTTACGTAGTTCACTTTCCCTTGAATGGTCACTTGCCTCGTGTAGTATTCTCCATTCTTTTCTATTTTCTTGTTTTAAAGGTTCTCTTGCTTTATCATCTATGTTTAGTCTGGTCTTTCAGCTTATACTTACCCATTTGTTTCTCCGTATTTCCATTTTGCTACCTTTTGAATTAATAAATTTGTGGGTATTTTGAGGTTTATTTAAGTTGTTTAATAGCTTTTACATTTCACTTTGCCTTCTACTGGCTTAAAATCTAAAGCCTTAAATATTTGCTATAAATATTCAACATAGTATAAATTTAATCAACATAGTAACTCTTTTTCCAAAAGTTTTAAAGACCATAACATAATTTAATTACTCCTTATTACATGACACATTACTTGTTTCTTGATATATTTTAGATAATTATTAAAGATAATATTCATTTCTATGTGTGCTTATTAATTTATACAACCAACTTTTGTTCTTGGATTGCAAAGATTTTTGCTGAATTTATTTTCCTTCATCCCCAATAAATCCTTTAAAATTTCTATCATTCACCATTGATATAGAAACGTAGCTTTTCTAAAACACAATCCTTGGTTGAGTGATGTTTTCTGCCAATGTTTAAGATAGTTCCTATCATCCAGGTCTTATTCCACTAAGGAGGACAGTGTCTTTTCTCAATGGGTATAATTTTATAACTACTATGTGTCACGGTGTGAACTTTTCTTTCTTTTTTTTACCATTCTTAGTATACACTGTGTTTCCTTTATCTGTGATTTTATGATCTTCAGCAGTTCTAGATAACCTGGGTCATTCTCTTTCCAAATATATCATCTCTATTCTCTCTGTTCTCTCCTTATGGAACTCTAATTAGATCTATATTAGACTTTATCTCTCATGTCTCTTAACTCTTATTTTTTGCAGCTCTTTGTCACTTATTGCTTCATTCTGGGTAATTTTTTCAGATATTTATTCAATTCTACTAATTCTTTACATACACTTACCCTGTTGTTTAAAACATCCCAGAGTTTAATTACTTTATTGTAAAACAAAGTATATATATAGAAAAGTGCATAAAATACAGCATCCAGCAAACTACCCATAAATCAAACATCTGCGTAACCCCACTTGGGGGAGGAATTAAGACTCTGTAAGTACTCATAAAATCTCCCTATAACACTGTACAATCACATTTCTGCTCCTTCCCTGTTGCAGGAACCACTTCCCTGATATATCTTGCAAATTTTTTGTTGCTTTTCTTCATAATTTTATTAACTATGTATATGTAAAGAGTTTTAAATTTAATTTATAATTCCATTTGTGCAAGTTCAAGTCAGTTCTTTTAAAAATCTGCCTGGATATTTTATATTGTCTCTTTCTACTTGTTCATTGTTACTCCATTTGTAAACATTTTATAGAAATACAGTCATCTCATAGTCTTCATCTGTTAATCCTAACATCTTAAGTCCTGAGATTCAACATCTCCAATTAAGTGATTTGCTGACATATTCGTAGTGGCTTGTTTCCGCATGTATTTCGTAGTTTTTTAGTGGTGACTTATATTTATTGGTTTTTCCTCTAGTGAAGATTTATATTCATTTCTGATGGACTCTAGGAGCTGCTAATCTGGAACTACTTTAATTTAATTTATCCATATTCAGCACAAGTATAAATCTGACCATCAGAATCTAAGTGATATTAGGTTTGCGATTATGGATTAACCAGGGAAACATTGTTATAGTCATCATTGTACGTGTTTTTGTTACCATTGATTTTATTTTTTGCCCAGAATCCTTTCCCGAGGGCCTGGCTTGATGCTAACATTTCAGGGCCAGCATCCTCAATTCCCCAAAGCCCAGTGCTTCCTCTCCAATTTTTCTCTCTCTACCCAGACTTTACTGGCAATATAGTGGCATTTGTGGCCAAGAGAACAAGAAAACTGTTACCTTTTTGCCCACTTCCACAGTCTGGCCATACTTGTTGTTTCTATTATTATAATATTATTATTAATCACCATTTTGCATTTTTAATTTTCCTCCCCTTTATTGGAAGCTCTTTATTGCATGACAAAATCTGTCATACATTTTCTAGAATCGAAATATGCTGTATTACTAGGACTTTTTAAAACTTTTAGGTCTTTAAAAAGAAAATTTTCCATATCAAAAACCAAAGAATGTCTTTTGACAAATTAAAAAATAGTGAGAAGTGCAAATGAAATGCACATTGAGATACCGTTTCTCATGTATTAATTGTTCAGATGTAAAAATATATTTGATAACAGACCACAGATGAGAGTTTGGGGAAATAAGTATTCCCATATGTTCCTGGTGGGAGTATAAATTGGTACCATTTTTATGGCACGCAATCTAGCCATTTTGTCATAATTATAAATGCACATACCTTTTGACCCAGCAATACTACTTTGGGGAATTTATTCTACACACATCAGCACATGTGAAGATTATTCATTGAAACATTACTTGTAATAACCAAATATTTGAAATAACTTATATGCCCATTAAGCGGGAACTATTTAAATAGCTTACAGCACATCCATATGATAGGATATTATGCATTATTATTACAAATGAAAAAGTTTTAATACACTTGTATAGCACAATATCCAAGACATATATCCAATGAAAAACATAAGGTGTATAAATGTGTGCATATTATTCTGTTTTTAAAAATATATATATATTGTATATTTATGTGCATAGTTCTACATATTTTTGGAATGATACATAAAACATCTGTCAGTATTGGCTGCCACCAATATGGGCGCCTGGGGGGATATGGGTGCCTGGAAAAGGAGAGTGAGAAAGAAACTTATCACAGCAAACCCTTTTGCACTTTTTAAAGTGTAGACTGTGTGACTATATTGTCTATTTTTTAAAGGATTTGTCAGCTTGCGGTTAGCCTTACCGGGAAGTGTTGAAGAGGGTGGGCCAAAGACAAACTTTGCTTTCTTCTCAGTTTTGCCTGAGGCTGTTCTCACTCCAAGAAGAGAGGCAGTGTGAAGTCTGGAAGCCAGGTTGCCCAGAACAGACTGGGCGAGTTAGTGCTGATTTATTGGCCATGTGATCTGCCTCCTGACCTGGTCAGGTAACTAATAATGAATCTACCAGCTCTTTGTTTTATTGCTTTTCACCCAGAAATTTGGAATGTCACAGATGGTTGTGTTTTGATAGGAATTTAGTGCACACTCAAAACATCCAAAATTCCAGAATCAAAGTCCTTAAAAGCAGCAATTCTCTCTTTCTCTTGGGCCCTGTGTTTTATGTTTGGTGCTACTGACCGACAGCTTCAACTGGAAACACACTACCAGATAATAGCCTCAGACATCTTGCTGAACAAGCTTCACTCCCTAAGCAGTTGAGAGAGGAAAGGGAATAGCTAGGTTTTAAGTGGATCCCATCGCACAGCTTGGACAACTTCAGAATTCAAAATTAAAACTAGAAAACTCAAAACTGAAAGTGTGAAGTTCAAAATTCAAACTGAAAGTCCATTGTAAAAGAAGTCCACATCTCAACTGCATATTTTGTTTCCAAAATTGGCAAAAATCGGAATGCTACAAGAAGCTTAATTCTTTGTGTGTGTGCGCGCGCGTGTTTTCACTTTTTTCCATTTCTGTATAAAATGTTTCAGGCAAACAGAAAAGAATGGAGTGAATTTTAAAGAACATCCATGCACCCAAAACACACTATCCGATCTCAAACTTGTGTTATGTTTGCTCCAGATAATTGACCTAAAAAGCCAAAGAATTTTGGGTGCACTTCAAGGATCCTGTGTCGTTCCTCCCTTACCTTGTCTGCTTCCCGCCCCCCTGAAAAGTAACCACCTTTCAGAGTCTATCATTCCCACATATGCCTCATGATTTTCCGACATATGTAGGCACTCATAAATAATGAGTGCTGCTCTTCTGCATGTTTTAAACATTATATACATGTTATTCTGGGTTTGTCATTCAACATCTTCCTTTTTGCATTTAACATTTTCTATTGAAGGACATACAGTTTTTCTGGGTTTTCCCCATTACCAAAAATACTGAAATAAAGTTTGGTACTTGCCTCTGAGTGCACATGTGAGTCACTTTCTGTAAGCTAGGAGAGAAGTGAATGTTGCTTCCAGAAAATAAATTACTCTCAGTGCAGCCTTACCACCTTACCTTCTGTGAAATAGCCCTAACGTTTTGTAGGTTTGCCTCCTAGCTCCAGAAAGCAGTGGGAAAAAATTCACTTTAGACACAGATACTGATTTGTAAATAAACCTGCCACAGAAGCTGTGAGTACTTCTCGCCCTTACCAATTTAGTACATCTAACTGACCAGCCATCTCGCAGCTGCAGCACCAGAGAACATTCTCAGGTCTCCAGTTTTTGCTTGAGTGCATTCTCTGGTAGCCAGAGATGGTATTGCCATAGGGCAGCAATAGCAAGTGGGACCATCAATTGGAGCCAATGACTGATGGGAGTTGGAATAGCAATACCTCAGCTCCTTCATTCCTCAGGTGAGGTAACCGTGGAACACATGTTTTGTCCAGACTTTTCCAAGTGTTCACCATGATTAAACCTCGGTTTGTCATAGTGACAATCTGCTTGATATCAAACATTATGCAACAATTCTCTACCTTCCCTTCTCAATCTAACTAGCTATCCTTCTCCTCTACCAGTGTCCTAAGACCTCCTCCCAAAAAACTACTGGTGCTGAAATGCTTTTCTCAGAGTTTGTTGCTGGAGTTACCCAACTGAATTCCAACTGGTTTTCACATGCTGACAGTGGTCATCAAGATTGAGAATCTTGTCACCTGTTGTAGAACTGCCTTTAACCTCTCCACAGAAAAAAAGAAAGGAAAAAAACATAGTTTGTATATTACTTACTCTCAGATAGGATACAATAAACACTTTGCTGTTTGGTTCCTAGAGAAGATTAGGCAAAAACCCAATAAAGTACAAATGCCTACTGGACCAAAAGATTTTACTTTGAAAGTCACACTTTAGCTTTTGAAAATCTTCAAGCATGAGCCGAGAATGGTGGTGCATGCCTGTAATCCCAGCATTTGGGAGGCTGAAACAAGAGATCACTGTGAGTTTGAGACCAGCCTGGGGTACAAAGCGAGCTCAAGGCCAGCCTGAACTGCATAGCGAGACCCTGTCTCAAAGAGACAAAGAAAGAAAATGTGCAACCATGAAAGGATAGTGACTTATATTTAAAAATCATCTCATTTGGCTGAGTTTGGGGAAAAAAGGGAACCTTTTAAAGCCTAGGTTTTGACATAGGTGTTAGCAGCGGTTTTAATTTTGTGTTGTTCCATTTTACTACTTTCTAAAATTTCACAAATAGCAGCTCTATTCATGAACATTCAACAACACTTTTGTAATGCCTTCAAAGATTCCACCTTGACTTTTTTTCTTAGAACATCGAAGCTGATGATTTTCTAAACTTTTATCTTCAGCAAGATGCAATAAAAGAGAATTTGTGGCAACGGGGTCCAAAGAGACGACACATAGAGAGTTTTTGCTTTTGTGTGATCTACAAATTTAGTCTATGTCATACCAGCTGGTACAAGGCCAAACGTATGCTTTGCCAGCCTGTGTAGGTTGACAGGAGCCAAGCAGAGGAGCAGACAAAAAAAAAAAAAAAGAAAAACACTTTTCTGACCACATGGAAACCCCTTTGGGCAGGAGATGGATTTTGTGTTTCACTGCCGGGCTGTATTAACTGACTTGTGAAGGCCTGTCTTCAAATTCAAGAGCTTTTCATGGTTAATATCACTTCATTGTGTTTATTGAAACACATGCCATATTCACTGGGTTTATAAAGGTCATATTTTAAAAGTCACTTTCTAAGGTAGAGTGTCAGTTGTATACCTGGCTGAACACTTTGCTTTCTAGACCCATCTCAGAATCACAGCTCTGTCCCTTTTGTGTAATGTGTGATAGGAAAATTACCTAATCTTGCTTAGCTCAGTGACCTCATCTGTAAAATAGAGATGATGGCAGTACTTGTGTTACTGAGTTGTTGAGACAGTGGACTGTATTCTCCTATATTCCATATCTTATCTCAGGGTCCAGGAGTTTGTTCTAACATGGAGGTTTTACAAAAGCCAAAGCTGAAGTTTGACATACTTTTCTCTTATTACCTAATTAACTCAGTGAAAAAATTGCAGAATATACAAGAGTACAAAAAAAAAAAATAAAGACAGGCATGGTGCCATATGGCTACAGTTGCAGCACTCTGAAAACTGAGGTAAGAGGATCATCATTTGTTTGGGGCCACACTGAACTATGTAGTGAAATCCTGTCTCAAAGAGAAACATATATGCACACATGCATGCATGCATGAGAGAGAGAAAGAAGAAAGAAAGAAAGAAGGAAAGCAAGCAAGCAAGAAAAAAATTTAATATTCTCCATCTGTAGAGGAGCTAATGGTTCATCTATGCATGTGTTATGGCCTTTGATTTTTACACAAAAAAATTATTGAGTGTACTGTTTTGCAAGCTACATGTTCACTAAAAGTATCACAAAAAGTACAGAAGTACACATGACAATATATACATGAAGAAATATCCCACATTGCTGGCTATTAGAGAAATACAAATTAAAACAACAGAGATTCCATCTTACTCTGAAAGAATGACCATCATCAAGAAATCAAATAATAATGGTGGTGAGGCTGTGGAGGATATAAACCCTTCTACACTGTTAGTGGAAATATAAATTAGTACAATCACTATGGAAATCAGTATGGAGATTCCTCAAAAAACTAAAACTAGAAATTTCATTGGACACAGCTATTCTGGTTCTAGGTATCTTCCTAAAAGAGTTAAAGACATCACACTGTACTGATACATGCATACCTGTGTTTATAGCAGCACAACTGATAACAAGTAGATCTTGCAAACAGCCCATATGTTTGATCAACAGATGAATGGATAAAGAAAATGTGGTATTTATACACAATGGAGTACTACTGTGCTATAATGAAAGATAAATTTGAGTCATTTGTAAGAACAAGGATGCAACATTTGAGACCATAATGTTAAGTAAACTAAATCAGACACACAAGCTTAAAGTTCGCATGGTTTCTCTTATATGAGAAAAAAAAGTGTAAATTAAAAGCAAAATAAAAGATAGGAAGTAGGGAGATAGGGCTGAGGATTTAACTCAGTGGGGCAGCACCTGCCTAGCATGAGTAAGGTCCTGAATTTGATTCTTAGTACCCCCCACCAAAAAATGGAAGTAGGGGGATAGTTCTTTGTCAAATGGGAAGGGGATCAAGAGATGGTGGGAGGGGACATGGGGGAAGGGAACGCAAAAGCAAACGAGGTGTGTTACATAATGTGCCAGCTGGCCAGGAGGAAGGCAAACAATGTGAACTGTAAACATGTACTAATAAAAAGGAGAAAACATAAAATAAAAAAGTCCTATGTCATTACATAATTTTCAAAAACACATCTGTTCATTTTTATGACTTGGTATTTCATCTAACAAAGGTCTACAATTTATCTATGCAATGCCACCCAATTTCCAGGTCGTTAGGTTGGCCCTCTACATTGCCAAAACTTCAGTGCTATCCTTTGATGCTGTACCTTTGTGGAATGTATGTTTCTGTTTCCTTGGCTTGAATACTGGGATGAGCAATCATGGATTCAAGTAATGAAAATGCTTTTAAAGCTCCTAATACCTCTGCTGAATTGCCCTCCCTAGAGGCTGTTCCAGTTTATATGCTGATTCATGATGCAAAGAGCTGTTTCCTGTCACAAAATACTTTAGAGTTACAGCAGATACTATGAAAAAACAAACCTCCAGGCCTGTTCACACACACCAGCTTGTTTAAAGTTTGGTTTAAACTTGTGCTTCAACACAATTAGAAACTCTATTATGTCTTAGTCCTCTGGAGACCAATAGAGAAAATGAAAATACTATGTCCCTAAGTACCAACCTTGTTCCAGCAAATATTCATGTTGCTTAAAGTCTGTGACAAGTGGTAGATTCTGGAGGGCAAAGACCCTTTGGATTTATCTTTTCATCTTCAAAGATTCACTTAGTACATTTTCTGTCCTGACTTCGCTAAAGTAATCCCTTTTCTAATCCCGCAGCTCCCCAGTCTGGTTAAAAGATAGGATCCCAGGTGCTGAATTCATTCCTGATAAGGGGTTAGTAAACGATAATGGACTTTCCTTCGTCTAACATTTAACAAGTTACTATCACTTGTCAAGAACTCTGCTGAGGATAAAGATAGAAAAGGGTGCAAAGTCCAGAAGCTGTCAGAAAGAAGGTAAATTTTCAGTTGCTTTAAAATGAGTGTCACACACACTTATCTCAAAAATTATCATATTACAGTACAGAGGAAGAAATACAAATGGCAAAAAAGAAAAATCCCGAAATCTTTCTGAAAGTGGTGCCATGTTGACCAGCTACCCCAAGCTGCCTGTGTTCAGAGAACTCATGACTCCTGCCCTGTTGAAGCCCTGTCTACACCTGGTATCTCCTGCTCCTCCATGCCTTCTCTAAGGAACTCTGGAAAGCACTGCTTTCTGACACTCACACTGGCTTCTGCCGTAGCGGCACCAACGGCGCGCTGGCAGTTCTGTCAGCGGCAGAAGCCATTCGCTGTCCTTCCGTGTGGTGACTGTCTCCCTGGCTGCTGGCTCTCCCACTTTCCTACTGTCCAGGTCACCATGCCTCCTTGGTGTTGTTATCCCCTAGCCATCTTCCCTTCAGAGACCAATCAGAGTCCTGCGACAATCCCACACTTCTATGTCCTTCAGGGGACAGCTACAATAGCTCTGCTTCTTTATGTCTACACATCTCCTTACCTTTCACCCTTTTCTTCTTCAAGCTTTTGATTTCCTTTCTGCTTGCCTATGTGGAGCCAAATTTTTCTCTTTTTCTACCCCATAAGATACCTGAAGAAACTTGTAGAATGTAGCTATGACTCACTGGGTTTGGGGAAAATTCAAATGAAGGATTAATTGTTGCATATGGAAATTTTATAGGTATTTTAAAAATAAAAATGTCACAGATATGTTTTCCTATAAAATGCCTTTACTTTTCAGCTACAGTGCACTGGCTTCAGGATTTTTTCCATTGCTTTTGAGGCTGCACTTCATTGTAGCCATTTTCAGCACCAGAGAAATTGAAAATCATGAACCCAATACTATTGATAGTGTTTTCTCATTATCCACCCAGAAGTAGCTTCTTGGAACTACTGACTGCTTTAATTTCCATAGAAGAATGGGCATTGCAAGGCCCATAATTCCATGATTATTTTGTCTCCTGGAAATCAGAAGTTATTCTCCGTGTCACTCTTCCTATGCTTCTCTCTTCCTGGTAGCATATAGACTTGTATTACCTGCTAAACAAGCTGTCTGAAGTGAGTTGATTTGCTCATACTGATGAGATTGATAAAATAAAATAACTGTATATATTTTGATAGTCTACCAGCACAAAAATTATATGGCTTATACCAAGGATTATCAACCTTGGCACTCCTGACACTATACGGTAGAACTATTTGCTGTGGGAGCGATCTTGTACACTATAAGATGTTCAACAGCATCCTTAACCTTTGCCTACTCGGTATCACTAGCACCACCTACACAGTTGGGACAATCAAATATGTCTTCAGACTCCAAATAGCCCTGAAGAACAAAATCATTCCAAGTTAAGCTTTATTGGTCTACACTATGTAGGACACCAACTTTCCAAAACAGATATCAGCTTAGGTAAAGCTACATTTTGTTTACTCTGTAGGATCCATCAAGTACAAATTATCTTGACTACAAAAATCAGTAAGATTCATCAGACCAACATATCATTATAAACAAGTATAAATATAAATATATTTATAAATATAATTATATTTGTGGTCACATCAGTAAAATAGCACTTTGAGAACTAAGTGATTATTTGAGAATGACTGATCTCATCATTAAATGGAATAAACAAATTAGAAATACCGCATAGAGATAGACAGCACCCTTTACCTGAATCTTTGTGCCCATGGAACTGGTGTAGTCCTAGAGAAAAAAAGGAATGATTGATCAATTAATTTGGCCAGTATGGGTTACATGAGTTGGCTACAGCAGTAAGGATGTTAGCACCAGGAAAAGACCTTCAAGAGAATCAGATTAATGTTGGTGTTTGAGCCTCCTCAAAGTCCTGTCTTAAAATGGGGGCACGTGACAGACATGGAGACAGTGGTGGTAAAGCCACTGCAGTGGTTCAGATGAGTCATGAAGGTGACTTGCATTAGAGTTCTCTTAAGGAAGTGCCACATGTGTGAGCAAAAGCTTGAGAATTGTTAGCTGTAGAGTCATTTGGAGTGAAACATTACATCTCTGTGATGTTAGTTTGGGGCATCAGTAGCGTGTGAGTCCAGCCTTTCTAATCCTCTTTTCTACCCTCCTGCACGTTGCCCCCTAAAGCTGCGGGTCCAAACATGGGCTAGAACATGTGATGCAAGGAATACTCACTATTTCTCACATTTATTATCTTGCAGTGGAAAGAGAAGAAAACTGAGTAAGTCCTGAGTCACTCCAGGTATGTGCAGTCAGCTGAAAAACCTCCATGGAGTGCCTCTTCGTGTGCTTTGAGACCACAACATGGTCCAGTGTTTCTGAGGGTAATAAAGTGGTAAAAGAAGGTATTCATGCTCTTTAATCACAAAATCCAAAGTAGATGGGCTAAGCACACTCCAGGACATGCTGACAACTCATTTACACCAGAACCCAACAATCATGCCAAAGAGGAAATAACAGCAAAGGAATCAACAGCATAGGCCACCATCAATTCTTCAGAGTCCCTGGAGTCGCTGAAGAGCTCATTTGTACTGGAACCCAATAAATCACTTTCAAACTGCTATGGGCTGGCAAGAGAGAATGAGCAACCATCTCTTCCTGGAGATCCTACTGGAGTCACTAAGCAACTCATTGGCTCCCAGCCACACAGCAAAGCAAGAACATGTGAGGTATAGATGGTGGAAAACCCAAATCTATACAATGTTCATATGCAAGATACTAACCCTGAATATGCTGTAGGACCACGATTTGGGATTTATTTTTTCAATAAGCACCTACTGAGTACAAAGGCAAACAGTTGATTCCAGATAGGTGTAAGACAAAACATAGATCAAAATTCCTAGAGCTTGTGCTCAAGGGGAAATTGATGTATGGCTGCAGGCTACTTGTAGTAATAAGTGAAAGAAAATGCACCTCAGGCTAGCTTAAACAATGAAGGACATTTATCAACTCATGTTGCTGTAAACTCAAGAAACCCACATGCTGCTGGGTGGCACAGTCATGGCATCCAATTTCTTTTAACTCCTTCCTTCTGGTTTCAAAAGAGTCACTCAATTCTAAAAGCTCATGGTCATCACGGTGGAAAAATGACTATAGAATCTCAGGCTTCATAGATGCACCTCACATTATTGAGACAGAGAAACAGATACAAAGAAGGACAGAGAGACATTCTGATTCCCTGGATTATCTGCAGAATCTTCAGCTTCATTCTGATGATGCAACTCCTGAATCAATCTCTGTGCTTAGAGATTGCTGTAATCTAATTGTTTTAGGCATGTATTACCTAACCAACCTCTGAAGTTATAGGTTGAGATTGGTATCACCTGATCAGAGGCCAATAATGAAGCGGGGTGGGGGTCAGTGATGCAAACTGGATAGTTTTACAGGGCAGGAAGGAGAAGGGTAGGATGGATATTTGAAAGTCTACAATACACACTATGTTGTATGCTATTAGTATGCAAATAGCTAATATATATGCACAGGACAAAAGAGGAGACTCTCATAAAAGACATCCCAATAAGGTGTTAAGTGTGTTCAGGGCTGATCCACAGGGAACAAATTTAGTTTGAATCATGTGTTCTTTCTTTTGTATTAGTATGGTTCATATGGTTGTATGTAAGCAATGAAAATTTCAATGGAATTAATCTTCATGTGATTGGCTTACAATACCTAACACTCCATATTTGCAAACCTCTGACAAAGTACAACTGGTTTACTTTACCCCCATAGATAATGCAAGCACTACTATGTTAACATCAAATCCAGACACTCAGAAGGCGATGCCACTGGCCACTCAGACAAAAACCTTAATGGGACAGAAGTTTTGACTTATATGTGGATCTCTTCTGTTACCTATGCATTCATCATACTTCATAACCAGAGAGTGTTCTTATTGTCAAATAAATTACAATACTCCATTAAACAAACACTGATGTTGAGGTTATTTTATACTTACAATTACCTTTCTAGTAAAGGGTATTTGGGATTTTTAAAATCCTGCAGAAACTCCCATTCTAATTAACTAACAATATTAGCGTAGAAGAATAAAATATACATTAATAGGATGTTTTCAATAAGAAATGTAAAAATTGATAATGATTCTTGTAGTGTCCTGAAGTAGTTTTCTCATGCAACCAAATGTTTCTCATTATATTTTTTAGAAAAATTGAAAACTAGAGTTCCATGGTCCCATCCCAAGATTTTCATTGTAAAGAATCAAAATCAAGGTATTTGTGTTGCTTAAATGTCCATGTGGGAGATGATACTATGATTCACAAAGATTCTCTATTTCTCTGAGGGTACATTCATAATTCTCAGAGCCACCCTTAAGCTGTACCATGAGACTTGCCCTGGCCAATGCAATTAAGCACTGGGGGCAAGAAGTTGGCACTCTGCCATACTTTCCTTTTGTTGCCTGCCATAACAATTAGCAATGTTTTAGCTGGAAGTTACTGTGTCACAGTGACTGCAAGATGGAGCAAAACAACATGTGACCCACAATAAGTACCAAAACTAAGTTTGAACAAAACTAAGTTTGTTGAATTAAGAGATTTGGCAATCAGTTGTTACTGCAGCAAAACCAATCCAATTCAGACTTAGCAACTCCAGAAGTGATTCAAATACATAATTATAATGGAGAGCAATGCATGTAAATTACTTAAACATCACATATTTACACGTTTGTATGGGTTGTGTTCATAAGACAAAATCTATGAGTCCCTAGGATGATGACTTTTCTCAAAGTTTGGAGATCCCTGGATGACATGAAAATCTGATGAATAAACTTTGCAAGAGAAACTATCTATCACTGCAGAGAGGTTACTTTTCCCCAAAGATAAAAGTCTGTGAAACACAGTGTCTGTCACTGAGGCTTTATTCAGTTTTCTTTGATATACAAATTAATTTCTCATGGAATTATAAGGAATGTTAAAATGAATGAAATCAATTATTCCATGCATTTTCTCCAATACATCCCTGCAGAAATGGGCCTTTCCTTGACTCAAATTCTCCTAGAAGAAGGACATAACAAATTTTTCTATGTTTTGACTAAGACTGTTATCTGTAGAACCAGGCTGCATGTTATAATAAAAGTCAATCTTTTTGAGATATTTTATCATCATTTCTGATAAATTCTTCATTGGAGTTGAAAAACTATATTGTCCCTAGTAGATTGGTGTCTCTTTAACAGAACAAAAGCATTTTACATTTGCAAAAATTTTGGACAGAGACAAATTAATTAATAACAAAATAATTAGCATGCTTGGAAACCCATGATCTCAGACCTGTGGTGGTGCCATCTCTCAACAATAGCACATTGTCAGGACTTACGTAGTCGCAGGGGGCAAAGGAAGAAAGAGGCGGGCAGCACAACACAGTGAGGGACCATGTGCAACATATTCCTGCACCACTGTCCTTCCTACACATGCCTCCCCACCAGTAACCCTGGCTGTGTTAATGTTCTTTATTTTGCGCTATCAGAGGCTCCTAGGCACACACAGACCTGCAACAAAAAACTCTGATACTCTTTGGACACAAATGTCCATGGCATAGTTCTGGCTTCTGACAACCAAGTAGAAGGCAGACTGGGTTGCAGTGGGATGGGAAGCTGGAAGAGCCAGTAAGGGCCCAAAAGATGTTGAATTTTTGAGTGCCAAGAAGTGTCCCTATCTTGGTGTCATTTGTTCCAGTTTCAGCAATTCTCTGACTCTCCCCGATCCCAGTCTGGGTTGGAAAAATCAGCTACACCATGCTTGAGATAGAATCCAGCATCAATTGGCTTATGGAGCCTCTTGCTTGTGCTTCACTTAACACAGCAAACACTATTCCAGCTATTCAAAAGTCAGAGATTCCCTGACCACTTAAGAAGAGAGAAGGTTGTCATAAATTCACTTGGAGTTTTTGTTGACAAAGCATGCTTCTAGGTTCATTTCAGCATGATTTAAATTTAAGGGGGAAAAGGAAATGAGAAATTTGTTTTAAAAGGACAAGAGCAACTCTTACAAATTCTAAAAGAAAGGGTCAGAATGGTAAAAAAAAAAACAAAAGTATTTTTACTCACCTATGTATGTGTTATTTCTAAAACAGTAGTTGAGGAAATAACTCTGCTGTTCTTTCTCAGATTAAAATCTGGAAGTTTTATATAAGCATTGTGTTTTTATTCTTACGATTCTTTCCAGAGATTTTGTGAACTGGTTAAACTTAAACATTAATAGAAAATGAAGGATGTTTTCTCATTTTTCTTCCCTAGAGCAAGTAAAAGGCAGAAAGAATCTCACTCTCATTTCTGGATATTTCTTCTTTCTGTGGGCATGATGGGGGTGTAAAGAAGAACAGCGGTATCTTCATTTCAAGGAATTATCATAAAATGAAATTTAACACACATAAAAAATGAAGATTGGTAGCATTGTATTTATCTTTATCTTTCTTGAACTTAAATTACATGTTAATTAGGTTGATTTAACCAGCTTTATAAAGCCCTTCTATCAATGAATAATAAAAGGTTGTTTTATCCATAAACCATATTTGTATCTGAATATACATAGAAATTTGTATCATCAAATACTTCACTTGATATAAAGGACTCAAAAATAGGGGACATAAGTGCTGTACATATCAGTGATTTTAAAATGTGAAGCAAGTTTAAGTCATAAATTTCCAGGTCTAGAGCAGCAACATGAGGACTTTTCCTGCCTCTCTGTAAAGCATTTCTTTGTGCCATTGAACCCAGGGCTGGGGGTTGTGAGCAGACTTCTAATGGAGGTGTTATGTTTCAGCAAAGAAAGTTAATCATAATAGACATTGTATACTAAACACATCATCCTTCAATCTCTCCTAATACAGTACATCAGACAGAATACACCAATTAAAATAATGAAACAAAACACAGAGGAAAAGTAGGAAAGAGAAAATTGTTGGTGGTACTTCAAAGTTACCACATGTATCAGGCATTCCCCAGAGGATTTCCTGTATGGTAAAATGCAACGTGAGAGAACATGCTTTCCAGCTGCAAAGTCCAAATGTGGAGATGGATTAAGGGGGCTCAGGTTCTAGCTCTTCAAATAAAGCACCAGGTGTTTACCTCAAAGATTACCTGGAAGAGACAAGTACAACTGGACGCCCAGAAATAAGACTATAAATACTTGAACATAAAGTAAACTGCATTCATCCAGGATCAGCTGGAAGCCATATCCTGGAGAGTGCAAGGGTGACTGTGTAACCAGCCTCCATTCTGCAGCATCAGTTGGGTGTGAAGCAGATCCCTCTAGAATGCCAACTCCTATCCATGCCAAGAGGAACATACACCCTGCCTCACCCCACTCTGAACCTCTGAAACCAACTGTTCACAGATTCAGTTATACATACTTCAGCATAAAGGAAACTAGTCATATTGGATGATGATGAAATTTTCCTCCATAGAAAAGACTCTTCAGAACAGGATTAATTTAGAGGGCATGTAGCCAAGGTATTTATAAAAGTGTAATCTTCAAGAAAGAAATAAAAGGGGCTCTGTTTTCTTGAACTTCAAGAAAATGGTTTCTATTTGCTTATAAAGTTAGGGATTCATATCTTTGAATACACTATTCTGCCTTCTTTGAGTATACCAAAAAATGTCCCAAACAGGGTACCAAGGCTTGATCTTATTAAAGATGCAGAGAGATGACAGGGGGTAGAAATAAGAACTGCAAAACTTGTGTCTTTCTATATGCTGGCCTTGAACACTAGTAATTTCACCAAGTGATAAAAGACTATGGACATCCACCAAAATAACAATGGGGAGAGATGGGAATTTTGTTTTATGAGTGGAATAATTAACCTAGTGGGGTCCTTGCCAAGCCAAACCAATGGGTGGTGTGGAAGCAAGTTTTTCCTATCCTCACAAGAGCATTGTGCACTGCTCAGTCATTGCAAACCAGGTGGTGCACTGTTGACCATGGTGTTCCAATAAACTCACATTTGAGGCAGCTAATTCATTCCAAATGAAAAACTTGGCTGTTCTCTAGATTAGTGAAAATGATCAGGTTCACAATTCAGGTAATTAACTTTCACCTAGTGATGCCAACAGAACTTTAAATGAGAGTATAAATAGTCCTTAAGGTCAGATTATCATACTTTGATAAAGTCAATGTCCGAGAATTTTCAACATCTTCCTTTCCTACTTCTCCCTTTTTGTCTCCTTTATGTTTCATCAATGTCCATTTTCCAAATGTTCATTTGTACTGTTATTTGACAAGTTTCTTTATATTCTTCAATACTGACTGCTTAAACTTAATTTTTTAAGATTATCCTAATGATAGTTAACAGACATTGCTTTAGCTGTTATGTACTAGGTCTTGCTCTCTATCTTCTTACACTGCCAAAGGGTATTTATACTTCTGTGCTGCCGTAATTGATGAAAAATGCTATAGGGTAGAATTTTTGAATCCACAGATCTGGACATGATGCCTGCTAGATGTCAGAACATCAGCAAAACTTTTCCAGGAAATTTTTAAGTAAAAATTTTCAAAGACTTTTTATAGAAATGAACAAACGATGCAGAAATGTATAATTCAATGTCAAGTGAAACACTGTAGAAAGTGACCTTTTCACAATTTAGTTTCTCAGTCAAAAATTCTAAGATATTTTGTAAGTGCCATGTACCAAAAGAAAATAATTTTTTAATTTTTTAGTAAATGAATCCAGAATGGTATTAGCTGGTTGTGAGCTACAACACCAAATCTGAAAATTGAAAAATTCAGAAACCCCATTTCCTAGGTGGAGGCAGAGAATGTCCTTGCTGGGAAAGGTTTGAGAAATACACCAAAGAAGCTCCTTGAGAAGCCATCTTTTCCGTAGATGGCAACTGAAGATATATGAAAGGAAGAAACATAACTTGGGAAGCCCAGAGGAGAGGAAGCTTAGGTCTGTGTCCTAAGAAGAGTAGGATACTCAACAGTGTGATCATACCTGAGCCATACGGCCACTGAAGGTAACTGTGGCCCATTCATGTTGCTGGAACGACTTTTGCTGAGTGATGTTTCTGAAAGGATTACTCAAGGTTCCCAAATCATGTTTCTTCCTTAATCCCTTCACTTTCTTATATACTTGATCTAAAATCCAGATAGACGCAAAAGGATACTAGAACAAAGAGATAGTCTTTATTTATATCAACTACCATTCCTTCATGCTTCTGTTCAAACCCTTCACTACATGGATGCACTGGGTGGTTCATTCATTTAGATTGAAACTAAGTCATTTCTATCACATCGGTGCTTTATGGATTATATCTTCCTCCCCACTACACACACACCCCTACATCTAAAGGGTGAATTTTTATTTTGTTTTAATTTGTTTACTCTGTCTCTGATTATTTAATTCTATGAGCAAAATGTAAATGTCTAGTTTAGAAAAAGAGATCAAAGATAAAGGAAGAAGAAGAAAGAGAGAGATCCAAAGAAAAAGAAAAGGCAGAAGAAAAGACAGAAATAAAAATTTTTCCAATTTTATTCACAAGAAGCATTATTACTTGAAATGATTTTTTTTCTGAGACAAGGTCTTATACTGCAGTAGTTCAGGCTAGCTTTGAGCTCATTATGTAGCCCACACTGGCCTCAAACCCATGGCAATCCTCCTGCCTCAGTATCCCAAGTGCTGAGGTTAAAACAGGCATGCTCCACCATGCCTGGCTAGAAATTGAAATTTTTAAGAAAAATACATTTAAGAAATCACTGTGATTTATGAAGCCACACAATTTAGTGGATGATTTAAAATATATCTCTCCTGATGTAAAAAGAACATACTATTAAATTGGGAAGCTTGTAGTACATATAAAGTTCACATTCTACTCTACATGGTCAAATAAATGCACAAATCTCAATTTTGTTCTTGGTAGGGTGGTCAGTTTTATAATGTTGGCTGAGGAGGGTAAAACGTGTGAAAGTTTCAACTTCTCCTTTTCTTATGTGTATATGATGGGAAGGGGGAGCAGTAAAACTCCTCATATTTACAAATAAGAATCAAGTAGTCTTCCATTTGTGTTACCATTCCATCTATGTTGTTTCAGGTTGTGGATATAGAGACAGTTGATTATCTCCCTTCAAGGTCCCCATAATTCAGTATTTCTGCTTTTAGTACTACACAGAGCTTCAGACAGGGTGGAGCTCTGTCGTCTTTCTTGCAGAAACTAGTGCTAACCCAGAAACAGCTAAGATATCTAATTGTATGATATGACTAATAAATGATTGTGATTAAACTTGTCATTAATTAAGGCACTCCTTTATTTTTAACTTCTTTGGAGAAAGTATAGGCAGTCATTGAGACATACAAGATGTATCACCAAGAACTTCCACCTTCACAGTGGTGATGGGAAATGTGCAGTACTATCTTCTTCCTTATACCTTTTAGAATAATACGGAGTCCACATTTGACCAGAGTTTAAGTTTAATGCAGTGGATCTCAACCAGGGTCGATTCTCAACCTAGGTTATATGTCTCAATGAAAACATTTTTGGCTGTTAAACTAGAAAGCGGTGTTACTGGCATCCAGTAGGTGGAGGCCAGGGATGCGACTCTACATCCCACAATGCATAAGACAATCTCTACAACAGAGAATAATGCAGCTTTAAGTGTGAATAGTGCTAAAGTTGGGCTGTTTGTTCTCCAGCTTGATTCTAAAGAATAAGTTAGAACTTGTACATGGGGGGAAACTCAGCATAGTTTTGGAGAGAAATGTGAAGCTGGACAATTAATGTCTAGGCATGGTCAGCTAGATTTTTTCCCAATTTGTGGGTTTTCTTTTTATCCTGCTGGTGATTTCTTTACATGTGTGAAACTTTTCAGTAGGATGAGATCCCAGTTGTTGATTTTTTGAAGTATTTCATGGGCAGTTTGGCTGTTGTTCATGAACTCTCTGCCTACCCCTATGTCTTCAAGATTTTTACCTACTTTCTCTTCCAATAGATTTTGTGTTTCTGTTTTAATATTGAGATCTGTGATCTATTTTGACTTGAGTTTAGTGCATGGTGATAGACTTGGGTCTATTTTCAGTGTTTGGCAGGTGGCAAACCAGTTTTTCCAGCATCATTTATTAAAGAGGCTATCATTCTTCCAGTGAGGTTTTTTGGTCTCTTTATCAAAGATTAGGTGGCTGAGTGTGTTTGTGGTTGTGTCTGTGTCTTCCAGTCGGTTCCATTGGTCTTCTGGTCCGTTTTTTAGCCAGTATCATGTTGATTTTATTACAGTACCTTTGTAGTATATCTATCTAGAACATATAAAGAGTTAAAAAAATCAGTCCCTCCAAATTCAAAGACCCAATCCAAAAATAGGCATCTGAGATTAATACACACTTCTCTGATAAAGAAATACAAATGACAAATAAATACATGAAAAAATGTTCAACACCATTAGTCATTTGAAAAATGCAAATTAAAACAACACTGTGATTTCACCTGACCTCAGTAAGAATAACTATCATTAAGAAATCAACCAATAACAAATGCTGGTGAGGCTGTGGAGAAATAGGAACTCTTCTCCACTGCTGGTGGGAATGCAGACTGGTGAAACCACTGTGGTGATCGGTTTGGAGATTCCTCAGCAGACTAGGTCTAGAGGTCCCATTCAACCCAGCTATTCCCCTTCTGGGTATTTTCCCAGATGATCTGAAAACATCATATCACAGTGATATATGTTCATAGCAGCGCAATTTGCAATTGCCAAATTGTGGAAGCAACCCAAATGTCCATCCACTGAGGATTGGATAAAAAAAAATTGTGGTATTTTATATAATGGAATATTACTCAGGTATAAAGAAAGATAAACTCGAGGTTTTTATAGGTAAATGGTCACAACTATAGACCGTACTCATAAGTGAAATAAATCAGACCTGCATGTGTAAGCAATGTATTGTTTCACTAGTTTAAGAATCTGAAAGAGTGAATAAAAACTAGGAGGTATGATAGACATTGGGAAATGAAAGGAAAATGCTCAAAAGTAATGGGTAACTGGGGTGTGGCAAAGAGAAGAGAAAGAAGGGGAAATTGTGTATGTATGTATATACAGGATAGCTGACAGGATTAGCTTAATAACTAATAGTTAAAAAGAATTTATCTAATTTAATAACTAAATTAATTACTTGATTTATTAATGGTTAGGATGTACCCTGGGAGTTGCTGGTGTGGCAGATAGCTACTGTCTTCGAAAGGAACAGTTAATGATTACCTGTTTGATCAATATTGCATGTCTATTTGTTTTCATGAGAAAGCACTTTGAAGACATCAATATGTAATACAACAACCATTGTTAATTTCCTACCACTTTGTGTGTAATTCTGTATTGTTTGTGTTGTTCTTATGCTATTTTATAAATGGATATCTGTTTGTTAATATGTTTTCCTCCTTTTATTTTTAAAATAAATTTTAAAAATAAAAATAATTCATGTCTAGGCATGTATTACTCAGGATTCCAGCTGGGAACAGAAGGTGGATTGAGATGCTAGAATCCCAGAAGATTTTATTCAGGTTAATGTTATCCACACTCTGTCCATAGCCACTGGGATTTCCGGGCCATGTTTTGTGTGAAGCAGCTCTCCAAGTGTTTTTTACTCACAAGTACCACCTACCTGTGTTCATCAATAAACTGCCCTCGGGCTGCTGGAGCCTGATTGGTGTGCAGAAAGGGATTCCCTCACCAACCCCTCTTGGCTGCAAGAATCAAATACCTCCCAATGTCCCTTACCCTCAACATCACTCCTGTGGGGTTTGGTTCATGCTGTCTCCAGAGCTTCTGGCATGGGACTTGGCTTGATACCATCCGCTCAGCGGTCCACCCTAGGCTCACATCTGCTCTTCTGTCCTGTAAATGTTTCTTCAAAATCACTTTCACATGGATCCTTATCTCAGGTTCCACTTCTCAGAACCTAACCTTAGCAATGTACTGGGTCTCAAGAAAATTTAGAGAACAGTGCATCATCCCCAGTCCCATCATAGCCCATTGCCCCAGCAGAGATCCTGGGAAACAACACTGAGAAAGCAGTGGATGGACTCTGAGAAAGGCCCATGGCTGCAAGGAAGTGAGTCAGTACCAAGGTGGGCAATTCAGGGGTAGGTGGCCAACCGGAGACTTGTGGGACAGGAAACATGGCTCCTTTCTACACATGTTCCATCACCCAGCACCAGGTCAAGCCACTGAAAATGCCCAGTGGATGTTGAGTAAATTAATTACTTGATTTATTAATGGTCAGGATGTACCCTGGGAGTTGCTGGTGCGCCAGATATTCTCTGAGATGGCTTTCCATGGTCCCCACATCCTGATGTTCATGCTGTTATGTAATCTCCTTTACTTGAGTGTGATAGGACTTGTGACTTACCTCTAATAGAGTGGTTAGAGTCAATGTGGCAAATGTGACAGCAGATGTGGGATTATGGGTAATTAAAATACCCATTTTACTGGAGTCTTTCTCTGCCCTTTTCTGGGCATTGAAAAAGTGTTAAGATTCATAAAATGATACCCTATAAAGGACACTTGCTTACAGATTATTTTAAATTAGAGGCTCTTGGAGATCAGCGGTTACTTGAACAGGCTTGATTCTGATATTTCTTTATCAGCCTTAACACCAAACATATCAAAGACAGCACAATCACCTCCCATTCCTTCCCTGAAATTTCAATGCCTGTAACAGGAAAAAAGGCTCAGTAATGTAATCACAACTTTTTGGACTTTGCCACAAGATATTGTCTCTCTCTAGGGCTCATTCCATTTCCAAATGTAACAATTTGCAAACTAAGTTGTGTTTCAGGTCCTTTCATCTCTCCTAAAATTATTTACTACTAAATGCTTACACTTCCCATTTCCTTTTCCCCTATGACAAGGGTATTTAAGCCTCAGCCATCTGGCACTTCTCAGAGTTTCATTCGTATTTTCTATGGCTTGCATGCTTACATATGTTATTCCAGTTCATTATGGCTTTTCTCCTATTAATCTGTGTATCATCAGCTCTTACTAGTAGATTCAGTCCAAATCTTCAGAGCAAAGTGGACCTTCCCTACAAAAGCAAGATGCCATGTTATGTATTGCCTGTGGAGAAGAACACCTGGTTAGGTGGCCGGTTGCCAGGAATAAACCAGAGCCCTTGGCCTGACAATGTAGGAACAAAATGCTACCAATAGCCAGAGTAAACTGGAAAGAGGACCCTGTGCCTGTGACAAAATGACCACCCTGTCAACATCCTGGCTGCATCCTTGCAGAGGACCCAGCTAAGCTGTAGCATGAGACATAAATGTTCTTTGTTTTAGGTCACTACTTTTGTGATAATATTGTTCCACAGTAATAGGTAAGTGATGCAATTGGGCAATGATGAATTTCATCTCTGCTTGAGACAAAAATATCTGTGATGTGGTTCCACTGTCGTGTGCCCAGCCCTAAGTATACATTTAGCCTGGGAAATACATGCCTGTTCATTCACCATTTCTTTGTACACTGATTGGTTTTAGTCCCTCTCAAAGAAGGGCCTAAATCTCTCTTCATTTCTTCTATCTCCATCACAATTGCTTTGAGGTCTAATGACCCACATCAGAATGTGCCCAAATTGGCTTGAGCCAATTCACACATAGAGACAGGGCTAATACCACAAATTGTGGTAAGTTTTATAGATACAGTTTTATAATTTCATATGGACTCTAAACTGCCAGAGAAGTGACAGAAAGAATACTCTAAAAGATGAAACTTCATTAGCTATCAAAATGATATAGTGCTAGTGATGGAAAAGACTGCAGAGATTGTGGCCCTCAAATTCTCATCTGAGAAACTGGATCAAGTGAGAGAAGGAAAAACGTTTCAAAATAACATGAGGAGTTAAATGGGAGTATGGAATTTTTCTAATACACCATCCTTCATTCCATATAGTCTTGTCTTTCAAATTCAAGTGTAGAACTCTTCAATCTCTACCACTTTGTGATGCAAACATTTCCTCAAACATCATGGCTGCTTCTGAAAAAAAATATTTCACTCTTTCCTTTGTCTTTTGTGTATTTGGATTTTCAAAATTCTGTGACATTTCAGAGGAGAATCATAAGATAAAGGCCACAACAGTTGCCTTTACCAGGGGTATTTATTTAGATAAGAGTCCCATTTTAAAATATGTTCAAAATGGTGGACATTTGAAGTGGAACTAACGCTGGACAAGCTCCACCAATTCATGAGCTGTTTTGCGCTTTATCTTTGGACTCACAGCATGTCATCTTTGTGTGTCCAAAACTAACACTGGGCAGTTTTTACCCCCCAGAAAATTTGGGTTTTCTGAGATTGGACAGCCTTTCAAATTTCTGTAATGAGGGTCATTACACATTTTTAAGACTTGAATATCCCAAATGCCTCCTGGTTGGCTGCTCAAAAACACAAAGGGTTGGCAGAGTTTAGGCGAATTGCTCACATTTGAGGTTTTTATATATAATTTTTAGACATATGAAAGACAAAATATGGTGCAAAGCCCCTTTCATGAGAGGACCCATCTGCTGCATGAAAAATATTGTTATCATGTGTGAAAATTCAACTACATGTTTAAGAGGAAAATCACAGCATAATCCAAAAGTAAAAAAGATCACATGTTTCCCAAATTCCATCTCTTATTCTGTCTCCTCCAGTTCATTCTGGTATAAAATACACATAGCAGACTCTGGTATAAAATACACATAGCAGACTTTCTACTCTCTGCAAGTGTGGCATCAAGAAAAGCATTTGTTTTCAATCATAGAAACTTGATTTTCACTCATTTAAAGCTCAGGGTAACAACGAATTTATGTGGGAGTTCAGAATGAGCGAGAGATGCCCTCAGCCCATCCCCTAGAAAATCTGATTGGTCTGGGCTTTGGGTTTGCAGTGAATTGCTTTCACCTGCCTGAAGTACTCTGGTTGAGGCTCACTCATGCTGCCAGCTCTGCAAGGGCACTGAAGCCAGCTAATGGGGTGCCTGAGCTATGACACCTCCAAAATTCCCAATGCCAAAAAAATCCTGGTCTCACTGGAATTCACACTTTTCACCATCCCTGAGAAAAGGCAAAACATTGACTCATGGCCAGAAGGATCTGAAACAACAAACATTGACTCAGAAAACTCAATCATTTTGTCTTAGCTCACAAATGCAGACTGCTTTTAGGGTTATCTTCAAAAGATGATGACTTATAAGCTATTTTCCATCTCAATAAAATGCTGAATCTAGAGATAGGTTGTGGGTAGACTCTTAGTAAAAAGAAAGTCTTCCATGTATAACAAGTGCAAAGTTCCGTTGATTTTTTAAATCTTTTTATTGTGTTTAGTAACTATTAAATAGACACAATAGAACATCTATGCTATATATGTTTCTGGTCATTATACAAGATATTCCTGTGTTTGCATCACTGACTGAGTCAATGTAAGAAAATTTAAGAGTATTACCATTGTTTTGATCCCCATATGCTCCACCACAAACCCCATGTCCTTTCCCAGGGTTTCTTAAACTCAGCACTACTATTTGTGACCAGACAATTCTTTCCTATAGCAGCCAACCTGTGTACTGTAGAAAGTCCTTCAGCATTCTTGGCCTTTACCCACTTGATGCTAACATCTCCCCAGACATAAAAGTCAAATATATCTCCACCATTGCCAAATGTCCACCAGGACCAAAATCTCCCCTGTTTAAAGGCTATTATTCTAAGGTAAAATTTAATGTGGGCTTTATATTTGTCATTTCTTGCTTGTAATTTTTAATCATCTATATTTAAATAAATATTGTTCATTGAAATTCATAAAAACCTAATTGTTAGGAAAAGTATATACCTGACTTACAATTCACTACATCTCTTCAATGTTGGAACATGTTTCAATGTTGGAACATTATTCAACAAGCCCACCCAATGACTATTAAATTCTCCAGGAGAGTACAATTTAATTTGACTTGTGATGTACAATTGACAAAGCCCCAGATTCTGGAAAGTTGCATGTTAACTCACCTATGTTGTTCAGCCAAGATGAAAATGATTTTGGATGGGTAGAGAAGATAACCCTAAAGGTTATATAGTACAATTGCTCTGTGGAACATAATCAGTTTTGTCTCTAACTTTACAAATACATTCTAGCACTCTTTTTCTTGACTAATTACAGACTTAAACTTGTCTTCAAGTGTTCGTTACAGCAGCTTTACCATCATGTCGGCACCCTTTTGTCAACTGAGTAATTTTTATACATTCACCCTAAATGCATTTAGTACACTAATCTATATAACATCCTAGCTTAACAACACAATATGCTATAGAGTGTTGGTTGTATCTGCTTGTGACTGTGCCACCATTCACTACCTCTGCCTCTGTGGTTCACTGTGGCTCACTGCCATCACTGGAGAACATTAGACTGTATATCACTAGCCCATGGAAAGAGGAAAATCCAAAATTTGAAGTATGGTTTCTACTCAATGTGCATTACTTTAGCATGATGACAAAGTTGTTTAAGAAGAGTGGACAAGGTGCTATGGCTTATGTCATCATGACTCAGAGTGAAAGTCTATGGTGTTTTTTAATAACTAAAAATTCTTTCTTTTCAGTAGTAGAGATTGGACACAAGGCCTCCACCCTGAGTTCCATCTCAGCTCTTTCTCTTTTAATTTTTATTTTGAGACAAGTGTTTGTTAAGTTGCTAAATTACCAAGACTGAGCTAGAACTTGCTGTCCTTCTGCCTCAGCATGGCAGAGCACTGAGATTACAGTGCTGGGATTATATTCCAGGTAAAAAGGTTTAGTTTAAATGAAGTCATATTTATTAATCCTTTCTTCAATTATTTAAATTTTTGCTGTCTTGTTTAGGAAATTCTTCCTTGTAATACACTCTACAGTTTTTCTCATTTTGATCTGTAATCCAATTTTGAGCAGCCTGTATGTACTTCCTTTCTCACATAGGTAATGATTATATGTGTGATATCTGTGGCTCTTTTGCTGACATTTTTCCCCTGTTAAATCAGTCAACTTTATCTCCAGGCACTATTGCATAGTCTTCAGTACTATAATATGCTAAATTTCTAGAAAAGTGAGTTCTCCAATTTTATTCCTCTTCAAATAAGAGTATCTGGCCTACTCTAGGCCATTTTTGCTTTCACATAAGTTTTTGAATCACTTGGTTAAATTCCAGGCCATATCCACTGAGCTCTTTATTGGGAATGCATGGAACCTATTGATCAACTAGTAAAAAACTGATAGCTTTATTATACTGAATTTTTTAGTGGTTTGAAATGTACACTCAAACTGTCTGCCATTTCCTTCAAAGGGTGAAGACTAATTATCATCTCCTGAGGTGTGTCCTTGACTTAGAGACTCATTTGTGAAAGATGGAGGAAAGCAGAAATGACAGTTTATGACTTCAGGGGCTCTCTCTCTCTCTCTCTGTCTCTTGGATCACTAGTCCTGAGGA
>PVLD010015459.1:33691-48526 GCA_004027595.1 Dinomys branickii | reverse complement strand
TTGATTTACAAAACTCATCAGCAGTCTGGGAGTTATGACAGAGGAGTAGCAGAGATCCACAAAGGAAAGGTGGAAGAGAAAGTAGTACATGGGGGTGTGCAGGTGAGGATTCAGGCCGATCAGAACAATCAAGCCCAGGTTCCCCAGCGTGGAGACCACGTAGATTCCCAGGAAGAGGAAGAAGAGAGGCAGCTGGAGCCCTGGCTGTTGCGTTAAACCCAGCAGGACAAACTCGGTCACTGAAGAGCCGTTGTCTGAGGCCATTCTTCCCTGGGACATTTCTGTGAGAGCAAGAAAATTAATGTGTGCACATTAAAATGAGATACCGGGTTTATTCAGCCAAGCCCAGGATAAAGAGATTGAGATGCAGATTGGGAGGATGAACTCAAGCCTACCTTTCACTTGCCTTTGCACAATTTTAGAAGATAGAGGAAATGTATAAAGATGAATATTGACAATGATAGCAAGGGACATTTCTGGAAGAATAGATTTCAGGAAGGCAGAACCACCCTTTGCCCTGCTGCATCTTTGCTCCACTTCTGCCTGAACGGTCCCCCTCCCACCCCAGGGTCAGTGGTGATCTCAACGGAAGGAGATGAGGGATTTTGAGGGCTCACCCAACCCCACAGATGGGGTTTACAAGAGGAATAGCAGAAGAGATGCAATGTAACACTCACCCTTTGGTACCATGGCTTCAAGAAAGGACCTTGATAATTGTCCTCTAACTTGCTCTGTCCTTTCAGAGAAAGCCAAGTTGCTGTCGTAAACGTCGTGAGAGGAGAGCCCAGTAAGGAAATTTTACTTTTATTGAAATCACTATTGCCTGGGAAGAGTTTTGGACTGGGAGAATCAGAACACAGCCCTCAGGACACATCCTCTGAGAAGCTGTGAGTTACAGATCGTGATTTCCGCTAGTGACTTTGCCTAGAGTGTCCTCTTAGACGAGGAGGTAGTAAATATTATCCATGGATACTGACAAAGAGCCACCAAATCATATGACCTGAGGGATTTTAGGAGTTCAGAATCCCAGGAGACCTTGTTAGAATTTGGAAGACATATTTCCCTCAGTATTTTCTCTGGGGATCCAGGTAAATAGCTAAAAGAAATGATATGTTCTATATTCACAGACAAATTAGTTATAATAACAGTAAATTATTGAAACTGCACCGTTTCACATACATGTGGATTTCCTTCCAGGTAGGAAGATTTCCACATGGGAAACAAGCAAACTTATCCTGTGTCTACTCATCACTAGCTGGGATACTATACATTTCTTCTTTGCTTGTTGTGTCTTCCTCCAAAACACATACTCACGTACATTGGAATCTAAGTATCTCAATGACAAAGATTTTTTGTTTTTTCTTCTGCTCTATTTCTACACATACAGAGCAATCTGTGATATTTATAGCAGGTGTATGTGTATAACAGTATGTGTATAATACAAGAATCCTTCTCTTTCCTAGAGCATAAACTGGATGCTGCAAAAATTTCCTGCCCTACAGGTGAAGGCATATGTGGTGGCAATGCTTTTATTTATAAGTAGGAATATGGGGCAGGAAACCTTTTGTAGGTTATGCAAAGGTCACTCCTAGAGTCTCCAGTGCCATCCAAGAGCCAGCCAGGTCAGAGTTTGTAAGCTCAGAAAAAAACAGTATAGTATATCTTATTACTGAATATCACTAGGACTTGCATGAGCTGTTGGAGGGGTCCCAGTGTCTCTTTGCATAGACCATTGGGATCAGTGCAATGTAGGATGCTCTGAAGTACAAAGGGAAAGACCTTAAAAATCACTCACAAGTTTTACTTGTCATTCTGCAGAAGATTGAAGTAAACTTAGGGCAGATTTAGGAAGATCATTTTAGGCCACTACAGGAATGACAGGGCTTAGGTTGAAGGAAGATGAACTGTGGGAAGCAACTGAATGAAGGATTCAATGAATGACTCAGAGAAGAAATACAGAAACAAGGAAGGAAGGAAAGAAGGAATCGAGGAAGGAACAAGGGAGAGAAAGAAAAGAAAGGGAGGAAGGAAGAAATAGAAAGGAAGAAAGAGAAAAGAAAGAGGAAAAGGAAAAGCTTCTCTGAATTAATATCTGTGCTGCAAGTGGCTCCAAGGTATAATTGTAATCAAGAGATATTTCCAGGGAACATTGTGTAGGATTTCCCATATTGTGGATAGAAGTACACAATGCAATTTTTCATGAAATTTCAATAAGCCTTAGAACAAAAAAAACTAAGAAAAATTTCAGATGTTACTTAAAATTACAATTCTGCTTTGCACAGGTGGGTCTGCAGAAGAAGGCACAAACAAGGCCATGTAATGCTCGGGAGAAAGTAGACCACGAAAAATCATCGTGGTCCTTTCCATCTTAAAGCTATGGAATTACTGAAATCCGTGGGAGAAAGCACAAAGAAAAACAACAGAGGAACGAAAAAAAAAAAATTAGAAGTCCTCCAAGTGTACATTTCAAACTTCGGATATTGGGAAATGCATGTATTGAATCCCAGTTATTATCCTCAAGTCCCTCAAGTTCCTAAAGACCACAACTCCTTCAGGGGAGCCTGGCAGTGCACCTCACATGACAGATTGCACAGCAGTGAGGAGGACTTGGTGACCCATTAAGATTTGTGTTTTGTATAGAAACACTTAGAGCTTTTATTCTGGTGGGGCAAGAACATGAAGTCCTCCCTCTACTTTCACATTACATCCGATCACAGTGGCAGAAGTTCACGTCAGGTTCTACGGTAGAGCTCAGGAGGAGGACCATACTTTCACCTCACTGCCACCAGAGGGACCAACATTGAATGTGGAGAGATTCTGAGCTTGCCCTTAAACCACAAAAGCCTGTCATTCCCTTGCTTTCATCATTTGCATAGTGGTCGTGTTAGCCTCTTTCAACTATCACCAAGTAAGCCAGAAGGTCCTGCTTTCCCCTGAGCTGTGCCGCAGCTCTCTTTGCTCATCCCGCACTCTTTTCAAGGACAGTATGTTTCACTTGGTCAAAGTTAGCGGTAATTTAACTTAGACTGCTTTATTTTTCACTATATTTTCATTAAAATGCAGACAAGAAAAATGCACATTTTAACTAAATGGATGTTTGATTTGCAGGATTATTTTACACTGTGCAAACCTGCTACAAAAGCCCAGAAACATTGGCACCCTGGCTTAGGCTCAGAGCTGCATTCCTGGCCCTTTATGTATTTATTTCACTTGAGACAGCATCTCTCTAAATTTCCCAAACTGGGCTTGAACTTGCAATCCTGTTAATCCAAACATCCTGCTATTCAGCCTCCTGATTAGCTGGGGTTGCAGGTTTGTACCACCTTGCCCAGCTGGATCGTATATTTTTAAATGCATTTACATATACTATATATATATATGTCATATATGTTTTTAATAGCTATATAAATAATATTTGTGTATACATAAAATTTATATCTACAAGCTGTGATCCTAAGAAGAAAAATAAATCTTTAGTTTGAAGAAAATAGAACAGCAGACAGACTTACACTCACACATTTAGGGAATTTGAAGCACGAGCAAGAACTTCATTACCATTATTATTATTTTATTGAGACATTGTTTTGCACATCTTTATGGGCTACATCAGGTTAATTTCATACATGTATACAATGTGTGATAGCCATGTTAGGGTCATAAGCATTTCCACCTCTTAAAACAGAAATCATTTTTATGTGCTGTCAATACAGACTCTTCTAGTCATAGTTTCTAATAGTTTTAAAATACATCACAGATTGTTTCAGTTAATTCTGATGTCAGCTTCCAGAGAAGACCTACTTTCGTGTTAGTGGCACTTCATGCACTTAGGTGGTTCCTTCCGTTTTCCCTCTCCCCTGCCTTCTCGGTCTCTAGTGGCCGCTCTTCCGATCTGTTCTTCTACATGAATCATCTTTTATTTTCTACTAATGAGTGAGAATACGTGAGAGTTTTCTTTTGGTGTCTGGTTTATCTCACTTAACACAAGACGTCCAGCTCCATCTATGTTGCTGAGTATTGCTGGGTTCATTATTTTTATGCTCAATAATGTGCTTACAACGCCTTTTAAATCACTCATCCACTGAGGGGCGTCTATTTAGATTCCATAATTTAGCTGTAATAAGTAGTGCTGGGAAGGCAAGGGGTTCTGTCTTTGTAGGTTTAGTGTTTTAGTAGGACAAGTTCATCTCCTCCGACATACCCAGCAACGGAAATGCTAGAAGATATGGGAGTTCTATTTTTAACTTTTTGAGGAACCTCCATATGGTCTTCCAGAATAGCTGTACTGCAGGGTCCTTTCTGTACATCTCTGCCCACGTTAGTTTCCTGGTATTTGTTGTTCTGAGTTTTTTTTTCTGTCTTTTAGATTATAGCCATCCTGACTGGGCTAGGGTAATATCACATTGTGGTTTTGATTTACCTTTCTTTCATATATTAGTAAATTTGAGTGTTTTCTTCTTCAAGTACTGGTGGCCACGTCTAGAGCTTCTTATGATAGGCAAATATTTAGTCCTTTGTGTTTTTGCTCTGTGGAGCAAACCCCGAGCCTGTACCCTGGGCCACATCTCCAGCCTGTATTTACTCCCTCACTCACTCCTTCCCTCACTTACCAGTGCACACACGGAGACAGGGTCCTCCTAAGTTGCCCAGGCTGGGCTTAAACTTGCAGTACCCCTGCCCCACCTTCCACAGGGCTAGAAACTCAGGTGTACCTGATGATGCCACTCTTTGCTCTGATTTTTTAAACTACATTATTTTTGATGTTCAGGTTTTTTAGTTCCCCGAATATTCTGGATGTCAAGCTAACACATTCAGATGCGGTGCCAAAGCTGCGGTTGTCGAGATGACCACAGTGTACATTCAGAATCTGTATCTTATTCCAGTACTTCACAATTCTGTGCGGCCTTTGGAAGTGGGGGAGAATTTGTTCTGGATTTAGTAAAGGTGCCTGTAGTTCAAAAGAGAGAGCCAAGCTGAGCTCAGGAAATGAAAGGGCAGCAGACGGAGGTGAGAAACACTGGAAAGGAGGGGGACCTCAGCTCCCAGGAATCAGCTGTGCCACGGATCAAGGAACAGGAAGTAAAACAAGACTCTGAATCTTTAAAGAAAATACAAACGAATAGGCACAGTATGCACATATTATGTAAAATTTTGGCACACTAAACTCTTCTGAGTGTAACTGATATGTGTACTCATAGGAGTAGAATTATAAAATATACACTCAACACACACCAACTCACAGTAGTTACCTCCATTTAGGGGAAGGGATGATGGAGGGCATATGGTTTAGCCAATATCTGTGTGTGATTGTCTGCCTTAGACCTTTCTCAGAAATGTAGTATAGTCTCCGAGAAATAGAAGGCAGCAAAGGACAAGGAATGAATGTACAACATTTTATTTTTTACCACCATTGTAAAATAATACCAGGATCAAAAATGCAAAAACATAAATATTAAATCTAAGATTTCAAGTGGGTGTGGTGTTGCATGCCTGTAACTCCAGCAGTGGAGAGGCTGAGGCAGGAGGATCACTGTGAGTTTGAAGTTAGCCTGGGTGACATAGTGAGTTCAAGGCCAGCCTAAAACAATGAAACCCTGTCTCATTACCCCCACTTCCCAAACCTAGGATTTCCATATACTGTGTATTTTTGGCTTGTACTTGATAGAAGATGTAAAGCATTTCCTAACTTAGGCAATTTTTAATAATTTGGACTGCAGTTTTGATAAATTTGAACAAAGAAACGCCAGGGTTGGTTTTCAGAATAATCTTGTGGAATAAAATGTATTTGTTACGCTTTGTTTGAAAGTACACATTTTGGCACAGACTAAAGAAAAGCATGGAGGATAGAAAAAAGAAATTTCGTTTTAAGGAAAAGATATGAATTTTCACCAAAGGGTTTTTCATCTTAATGTGTTTTAATGTGTAATTTATTGTTGTTTCTAATCTAAAGAGTATATTCCTAAGGGTTAAAGATCGAATGGGAAACAGCATGCTCATTATTTTATAATGAGTTGGAAAATCCTCAGGATTCAGAGGCAAGCTGGGCAGGGCTGTGGACCTGCAACCTGAGGCCAAAGTGTCTCCCCGCCCCTGACTGCTCCACTGAGGCTGTCAGGTTCGACTCAGACCTCAAGGGAAGGGAATGTCTTAGTCCTGCAATGGAAGGAAGGGCCAGGGTGGTGTGCGTTTACCCATCCTGCAGAACAAATACCAGGACAGACCACAACACACCCCAGGTGTCCCAGATCACAGCCTGTGTGGCCGCACACTGTGCCTTGGGAGAGGATAGTGGCTTCTTCTTCCAGGGCAGGTGGAGAAACTTCACTTTTTAAAGGTCATGCATGTGAAATAGGGTTTCTTTTTTTGCAACTTACCTATTGTGAGTACTTGCCAAGCAAACACTTATGTACAGTGCAGACATTTGTATTTGGAAATGTTTTCTTAGGAGTATATTTAGAGGCAAAATTGTGTGATCATATGGTAAATTTGTTTTATCTTTTTGAGAAACCAGCAGACTGTTTTGCAAAGTATTTGTTTCCCTGCTGGTGATGCGTGGGGTCCTACTTTCTCCACATCCTCACACCATACTTCCTCATGTTCAGCCTTTGACTACAGACATCTAACAGGTCAAGGTGAATCATTTTTAGCAAAATAACTTTTCTGTGTGCTGAGGATCAGCCCTTCATGTGCTAGGCAATCTCTCGCCCACTAAGGTGCACCCCAGCCTCTTATGACATAAATCCATGTGAACGGGAGTGTTCTATGTGCTTTCCAGAGCTAGCTACATAACTCTGGCATCACAAGTTCTCTACTGACGCCAGGCCACAGACCCCCAAGTGCGCAGAGGTGTGAGTAAGATGGACTCCTTAGGGGTTTCCGCCTGCAGTGACAGCCTTATTGGTGAAAGGCTTTGCTTCTCATAATGTGGTGCTCAGACCTGCAGATCCAGCAGTCCCTGGGGACCCATCAGATATGCAATTTGGACTGCATTCTAGATCCTGAGCCGGAGACTATGAGGTAAATCCCGGGATTGTGTGACTCCATGTGATTCTTATTTATAATTGGGGGAAGGCAAAGTCCACTCCAGAACTGAGCTGCTGATCATCGATTACCTTCCTAATGGTAATTTCTGTTCACCAAGTCAACCATCCCAGCAAATGTGGGTGATAGGGCTAAAGAAAGAGAACTGTAACCTGAGTGGAAGCATTTTGCATTTTTAGACAGGAGTGCCACTTGTGAATGTGAACTAATCACAATCATGAATACAAAAACCTAGGTGGAAACTAAGTGCGAATTTCACAGGTAACTGCCACAGCAGTAACAGCTTCTCTAATTCTTGCTGCTCTAAATATTGATGTTGATTCAAAATCTCAAAGAGCCTCCTACCATACTCTATGTTTGACATAGATTTTTTTAATTTTGTTTGTATTTTACTAAACAATCATTTAAAACAGCAGAGAGAAGCTCCTTGTATCCATGTGAAAGAGATCCCAAACACCCTGGTCACCCTTTGTAGTCAATTTCACTTTTGAAATAAGGGGAAAATTTCTGTTTGTAGAGCAAATGTACGCTTCATTCCTGTCCTTCCAGTTACAGACCTTGTCTCTGCGTGTGTATCCAGATACGAGATTGTGGAATCATATAGTAGCTCTATTTCACTATTTTGGGGAATCTCCCTACTCTCTCACAAAAACACTGTGTTAATTGACATTCTTAAAGGTTTAGGGTGGGTAGTAAAAAGTCACTGGATTTGATCAGATCCTGCTGTATACATCTATGGTAACTTCTTCATGAATCTTATTCAAATGAATCGTTAATCAAAACTCAACATTTCCTCTCTATACATTGCCTACAGCCTTACACACTTAGCAATTCGGACAGGTGAAGGCTATTTGTGTTACTCTTTTGCAGCTTCCTTCAAATACTTTATTGATTGGATTCACTCCTCCCTTCATTCTCCCCAGGAAATAGCCGCGTTAGGATGTTGAATTCAGACTGAAATTGGAGCCAGTTTGCTGTTTCTTATCAACTGCCACACAGGCTGCCAGGAGAAGCCAAACACACTCAAATGAACATGGTGAGGTAGAGAATGGGTCCCATGGCTCTGTAGCAAAAAGTAAAGAAATACTACAGGAAAATACTCCACCATCATACTAGAACTGCTGTGAAGTCCATGTGATCTTCAAGTCCTGTCCTTCATGACTGAATTGCTTTTTAAGTCTGTTCTGTTGTCTGAAATCACAGTATCTCTGAATAAACTCAAAAGCCTCAGATAAGTGTCTAGAAGGTACTGAGCAGAGGGCCCTTCTTCAGGAGACTAGTTCTTCTATGACTTATAAAATCAAACACATGGAGCTGAGCCATAACATTCCCCTTCACACACCACATGTACTTTGAAGGTGATTGGTTCACAGTAGCACTAAACTCACTGATGAATTCAAAAGCTTTATGTACTGTTGGGAGGTGAGTCACTGAAGGTCTCACCTAGAGGGTTGTATTTTTGTCCACAGAGCTGTCATTTTTTTTGCTTCCTGGCTACCATGGGATAAGCAGCTGTCTTCCAACATGACCCATTTTTGCCTTGGAGCAAGCCAGATTCGGACTAAATTCACTGGAAATGGTGAGCAAATAAATCTTTTTTTATAAAGTTGTATCTTTATTTTGTCCCAACACCACAATACATCCAAAACAAGCATAATAGTATCATCCTTTTTGCTGTAGCATCCTCTCCCTTCTCAACCACCACCTCATCTCGCCTTTTTTTCTCTTCCTTGCTCTTAATCTTTAGAAATGTAGATGTCTCAGATGCCATTTTGGAGACAATTCCTCTGGGCAATTAGATTCATGTTCACTTCCTGGGTAGTCAATCTTTTGTTGGCTCAATGAACTCTGTTTCCATGTTTGATGTGTCTCAATTTAACTTTTATGTTGTAAATATATTTTAAATTATCAGACTGTACCCCCACAAACAGGTTCACTTATGTGTCAACTTTTAGATTTGTAATTTATTGTAAAGAGAATAAAGAATAATAAAAATATTAGAAATGATACATGATTTCAAAGAACAAGATGATACGCATTCAGAAAAAATGTTCAACATCATTAGTCATTTGAGAAATGCAAATGAATACAACACTGACATTCCATCTTACCCCAGAAAGAATGGCCGTCATCAAGAAATCAACCAATAAAACATGCTGGAGAGGTCATGGGGGAAAAGGAACCCTTCTCCACTGTATGTGTCAATGTTTAAAAGAAAAAAGTCTATTTCTTTACATCAAATCTAGTTCTTCCAAAGTTTTAGAGTTTGGTTTCTCTTTTCATTTTGTTGTTTGCTTTGTATTGCTTGCTGTGTGGTTTTGTTTTCTTATTTTCCCAGTCAAGGCGCCGGGGTAGGACACCGACACATGACTTTACAGCACTTCAAGTAAACTTTGAAAAACATCATTCACCAAAAAGATATACATAACATGGAGTTTTACTTAAACTTCAGTATCAAAATTTGTTAGATGTGATATCATCTTTTGTGTCCCTGAGGAAAAAGAAGCAGTCAACCAACAAGTAACATGGTAGACACTTCTTGCTTAGAATTGCAATTTTATACTTAGTAAAAGAACCGTTTATACATACCATTTCCATGTTACAGTGTATTGTTCCAATTTTAACATATGTGCTGCCGAAGTGAGTGCATTTTTCCATGTTATACAATGTTCAATAATTTATTCTCCCTTCAGGCATTGGCTTTTAATATAACAGTCACTTCTGGCGCATGTCTCAGACTAAAGCTGGGGCCCAACTTTAGCCACTTGCAGATATCTTAGTTCCAGTTACTTTGCTTTTCCAATGAAAGAAGGATTGAATGCATGAATGACTGAATAAGATTGTGGCTATTCCACTAGTAAGGTAATAGGAGATATAATCTTGGGATACATAACTCAGTAGGAGAGGCTTTTGTAGTGTGAGTGAGGCCCTGCATTAGGTCCCTATACCTTCAAAATGTATATACTTATTTTTTGCAGAATGCATAGTCCCTGATTTATTCCCTATATTCTTCTGAATGTGGAATAACTTTGCACTTCAGTAGTATATTGTATTTTCAACTGAAGTTATACCTACAAAAACTGTAAATTTGTATCTCATGTATTAAATGAATGTGCACTTTTGAGTAACATTTTGGCCATTCCTTTAAGATGGTGACACACAGTGTTTTGTGGGTTTTTGGAATTTTTGATATGAGGAATCAAACGAAAGACCTTACACTTGCCAGCCAGGCACTTATGTGGCTGAAATATATCCTCGGCTCTACACAGTGTATTGACTGTTGTTATTCTCTATCTTAATGGTTTTGCTTTATTTTTATATAAGAAAGCATTTTAACATTTTCTTTATTAATATTTACTCATATTACATTAGAAAGAACTATGCATATGTAAATGGACACGTAAAAGAAATATATAAACTTAATTTATATATGAATTTTAGTATCCCTTGATAAGATCTTTAAAACCATATAATAGTTATCAAACATATATCATCTCATTTCCTCTGCACCACAGCACTTTCAATTATTAGTTATGTTTTCCATAAGGCTGAGAGAACATAGAGCAAAATTATTCAGAATCTGCAACCAAACCATATCATAAAATCCCAAGTCCAGTGGTCTCCCCATATCACATTTTTATTGAGGGGATGAGGGAAACCTCCAGGATCCTCCACGCAGTTCATGTTCCTGTGTCACCTGCAGCCTCACCCATCTTCTCCCCGATAAGGAGCGTTAAAGGGAGAAGCATCACCGCTCCTGCAGGATACGGCGATCCGTTGTTATTTAAAGGGCATTCTTTCACAAATTTCACTACAAATTGTTTATGGAACCCTCAACACTTCTCATGGGTCAGTTATAAATGGATATAAATAGGACTTCAAAATAGGAGCGAGGAAAGAAAGGTAAGAGCTTTGTATGATGAATATCATATATTTTTAAAATTGTTCTTTAAAAATATCCACTCTTTTTGCTATGGAACATGAACATCAGCCTCATTTCCTGATATTTTACCTATATACTACACACTACATACCACATATTACACATTACATACCACATACTACATACAACACGCTACACACTACATACTACATATGCCTCCTAATGCTTGTTTTTCTCCCATTACACTGTGGACCCAAGGCCCTGTTTTCCATACCTCATAATTATCAAGATTGTTCTCCATTTGGAACACGGCCTCAGCTTTTCCCTCTGTCTAGAATACTCATGTGTGACTGTCTCCCCTAGGCAGTGAGATATCAGCCTCCAGGCCATCTCTTCAGAAAAGTCCTTCAAGACCACGAAATCCAAAGTGAATGTACACTTATCCTCACTATGAGCAGCCTAATTTATGATTTTCTAAGAAATTTTTCGGGTACATATGTTTATTCTTTATTCAATTTCTCTCTCTTCCACCTACCCACCGGCACTCCTTTTCCACATTAGTTTACACAATAAATCTTCTGACAGTAGCGACATTTTCTGTCTTCAGCCTTATGGTTTTGGCATTTAAGCAGACCCTGGATACTGTGATGACTAAATTATTTAATTTGCTGATGAAACAAACTACATTATTTCTGCCAAGTAAATCTGTGAGAAAGTGAGAATGAGCATGTCAAATAAAAAGAGTTGCTAAGGAATTAAGACTGTAAAATGTATTTTCAGAAATGACAAAAATACCTTTACTCAATCATCAACACACATCTCAAGTAAACTTCTTTCCAGTGGAGATGCAGCATGTTCTCATACCCACACTCCTGCCCTCAAGTGCAAGAAATGACCTAAGTGGAGGTTCCCTTTATCCCAGCCACTCCAAATGGTTATTTCATTTCCTATCCTTAGAAACTGAGAAGAGAAAAAAATCATTGTTCCCTACTGCATTTCCTTGAGACTACAGAGTATAAGGACAAAGGAGCAGAGGGAGAATATCTCCTCAACTAACAGAAAGGAAAATCCCCAGAACATTCAGCAAAGAATTGTTAAATTAGTAAACAAATTAATATCTCTGAGACTATCAGAGTCAATATGTCCATGACAGTTTCTGTGAAATTGTCCATGTGTCCTAGTCAAAAAGCTCATGGCTGGGCTGAGGACACATAGTTCAGAATTCTGTAAATTAATTAGCATGGCTAAAGCCCTGGGCAGAATCACCAGCACTACAGAAATAGGTGATAGATAGATGACTGATAGAAGGACGATAGATGATAGATGAAAGATGATAGTAGATAGGTAGATAGATAGATAAAAATCTCACAACCTTTACATTTCTTAATTTATTTACCTCTTAAATTTTCTACTTAAACCTTAAATCTCTAGGACTGTGTCTTGATTACTTTTTCTTGCTGCTGAGACAAAAAAACCAAACGCCCAAAATGAAGGAAGTAAAGGTTTATTTAGCTCACAGTTTATGGAGGTTTCAGTCCACACTTGGCTGGTCCTGAGGCAGAGTGGTACATGGCAGAGGACAAACGTTCATAGCAGCAGAGCTGAGCAAAAACAACCAACAAAAGAGAGGAATGGCCAGCAAGCAGCCTCTTTCCATACCTTACATTGTAAACAGGCTACCCCACCCAGCAGGTGTGTAGCTCTCACACAATCACCATGCCCTGCTCTTCCACAAGCTCAGGATGTTTACAAAGTAAGGACCTTGGCTTCCTGCCGAATCATTCAGCCAAATCTCTAGACTCTCCAAGCTGATACAATATATGAACCATAACAATCCATCCCTCCTCAACTTGGCAACCAGACACATTTCTTCAAACCAGTTTCCAGATACACATTATATTACCTTAGAATCATAACATTTTGTGCCCTAAAGACTCATGCACATCCCTTTATGCAAAAGGCATTTAGTGAATCTGCAAGAGTTGCCAAAGTCCTAACAGTCTCAGCATTACTGAAAAGTCCAAGGCCCAAGTCTCCTCCTAGATATGAGGCAAACTCGTTAGTTTCAAGCCCCGTGTACAAATGAAAAGTTAGCACTTCCAACATTCAATGGCACAAAATAAACATTACCATTCCAAAAGGCACCACAGGAATATAGAGCATTGGGACCAAAGCAAGTCCAAAATCCAGCAGGGCTAACATTATGTCCTATAATTCCACATCCAGCATCTGAAGCAACATGTTGTACATTGTGAGCTCCAAAGGGCTTGCCTGAGTCCACCCCTATGGCACTTCTGGTGGTTACAGCCTCCATGGCTTCTTTCTTAGGCTCACTTTGCTCCCTCCTTGCAGCTTTCCTCAGATGATCCATGGTCTTGTCTTTTCTAAACTTCCGAGGTCTCCAGTGCATCTTTTGTTTCACAGTCACAGCTTCACACACTGCCCTCTCAGGGGCACACTGCCTGGCTTGCCAGGCCTTCTAAAATCTGGGTGGAAGCCTCTTTAACCTCAGAACTCACATTCTCCATGCACCTAAAGCCAGGCTGCTCCCACCCAGGGGGCGTGTAGCTCACACACAATCACCATGCCCTGCTCTTCCACAGGCTCAGGATGTGTACAAAGTAAGCACCCTCGCTTCCTGCTGAATCATTCAGCCAAACCTCTAGACTCTCCAAGTTGACAAAAGGTATAAGCCATAATAGACTAATATACAGCTTACTAGGAGAAGAATTAGGTTCAATCCTCAGCACACAAAAACAAACAGAAAAAAAGTGTTTACTGAAAATAAAATGGGAAAGATGATGTGATGAATTATTGTCTCTGAAAGAATAATAACCTAACCTTCTCCTTTATATACACTTTACCTCAGAAATGATATTTATAATTAAATTAATGTTGTACAGTAACAAGTCACTTTGTTTTGATAACTTACTCTGTTCTATGTTGGTCTGTGGATTTTTTTATTGTTGCTGCTGCTGCTATTGTTGCTTTTTGCACTGAAAGAAAAAATCGAAGGCCCTGTGCATGGTAAGCAAAACTTGCTCCAGTGACTTACAAACTTAGCCCATTCCAGTAGACCTACTTAGGAGAGTATCCTCTTCTTCAAAGTCTTCCTCAGTGCAGTGTGGACATCTTTGTTTTTCAGACTGTAGATAAAAGGGTTCATCATTGGCCCCACAATGGTATAAAAAACTGTGGACACCTTATCTTGACCAACAGATCCAGAAGAAGGCTGCAGATACATGAACGCTGATGCTCCAAAGAAAAGGGAAACAGCAATGAGGTGAGAGCTGCAGGTACTGAAGGCTTTGGCCCTGCCCCCTGTAGAATGGATGCGGGAGATGTTGGCCAAGATCAAGGCATAAGAAATGAAGACGGTGAAACTGGACACGATTATATTGACACCTACCACAATGAAAACCACCATCTCATTGATGGAAGTACTTGTGCAAGAGAGCTTCAGAAGAGGAGGTATGTCACACATGTAATGATTGATGACATTGCTGTCACAGAACGTGAGTCTCAGCATGCACCCTGTGTGTGCCATGGCACCCACGAAGCCCATTGTATACATACCCACTGCCATCTTGAGACAGACCTGAGGGGACATGATGACCTTGTAAAGCAGGGGCTGACAGATGGCCACGTATCTGTCATAGGCCATCGATGTCAAAATATAGCACTCATCAATTACAAAGAAGGCAAAGAAAAAGATCTGAGCCATGCACTCAGCATAGGGGATGATGTTTTGATTTACAAAACTCATCAGCAGTCTGGGAGTTATGACAGAGGAGTAGCAGAGATCCACAAAGGAAAGGTGGAAGAGAAAGTAGTACATGGGGGTGTGCAGGTGAGGATTCAGGCCGATCAGAACAATCAAGCCCAGGTTCCCCAGCGTGGAGACCACGTAGATT
>PVLD010015459.1:0-33591 GCA_004027595.1 Dinomys branickii | reverse complement strand
CTGGGCCTTTTCTGTGGGAACAAGCGAAATAATGTGTCCTCATTAATGAGATGCTAGGTTTATCCACCCAACCCCAAGATAAAGAGATTGAGATGCAGAGTGGGAGGACGAATTCAATCTCACCTTTAACTTTCCTTTGCACAATTTTACAAGATAAAGGAAATGTATAAAGGTGAATGTTGAGAAAGATAGCAAAGGACATTTATGGAAGAATAGATTTCAGGAAGCCAGAACCATCCTTCACTCTGCTGCATCTCTGCTCTACTTCTTCCTGGAGAGTTCCCCTCCCACCTCAGGTCGGTGGTGATCTCAGCAGACAGGAGATGAGGGATTTCCATGGCTCACTGAATCCCACAGAAGGGATTTACAAGAGGAATAGCGGAAGAGATGCAATGTAACACTCACCCTTTGGTAACATGCCTTCAACACAGGACCTTGATAACTATCCTCTATTTTCAGAGAAAGCCAAGTTGCTGTGATAAACTTAGCGAGAGTAGAGCCCAGTAAAGGAATTTTGCTTTTATTGAAATTGCTGTTGCCTGGGAAGAGTTTTAGACTGGGAGAATCAGAACACAGCCCTCAGGACCCATCCTCTGGGAAGCTGTGGGTTACAGATCGTGATTTCTGCTAGTGACTTTGCCTAGAGTGTCCTCTTAGACCAGGAGGAGGTAAATACTAACCATGCTGACAAAGTACCACTCAGTAATATGACTTAAGGGATTTTAGGAGTTCAGCATCCCAAGAGACCTGGTTAGAAGTTGGAAGACATACTTCCCTCAGTATTTTCTCTGGGGATCCAGCTAAATAGCTATAAGATATGAAATGTTCTACATTCACAGACAAATTAGTTATAATAACAGTAACTTTTTGAAAATGCACCATTTCACATACTTTTGGATTTCCTTCCAAGCGGGAACATATTCATACAGGAAAGCAAGCGAAATTGTCCTGTGTCTACCCATCACTAGCTGGGATACTATGTATTCTTTGCTAATTGTGTCTTTCTGCAGAACACATACTTACATACACTGGAATCTAAGTTCCAAAATGACAGAGATTTTTTCTGCTTTCCTTTTGCTCTGTTCTACACATACAATCTGTGGTATTTATAGCACGTGTTCAGCGAGTATGTGTATAATGAAAGGATCCATCTCTGTGTCCCAGAGCATACACTGGATGCTGCACAAATTTCCTGCCCCACAAGTAAAGGGTTGTGTAGTGCCAATGTTTTTATTTGTAGCTGGGAATGTGGGACAGGAAAACTTTTTTTTTTTTACACTTTTATTTTAAAAGCAAAAGAACAAAAACATATTAACAAACAGACACAAAGTAGCATAAGAATAGTACATTCAAAACTGAGTTACAGACAAGGTGACAGGGAATCAACAATGGTTGTTGCATTACATATTGATAACTTTGAAGTGTATACTCAGGAAAACAGATATAGACATGCAAAACTGATCAAACAAATAATCATCAACTATTCCTTACATTAAAGTGACCTAGGTCAGTAGTACACCTATGTTAGATATGCTGCATATACATACATACTTACATACATACATACATACATAGATAATTGTCCCTTCCTTCTTTTTTCATTTTTTTATATAATTTTTTTAAAGTGTGAAAGAAAAAGAACTACATCAACAAAAAAAAGAGGAAAGCATTAACAAAGAGACACAAAGTAGCACAATAACAGTATAATCAAAATTGAATTATAGACAAAGCAACAGGAAACCAACAATAGTTGTCACACTGCATATAGATAACTTCAAAGTGTGTGCTCAGGAAAACACATATAGACATACAAGATTGATCAAACAACCAGTCACCAATTATTCCTTACCACTAAGTGACATAAGACAATAGTAGAACCATGTTAGCCATCCTGCACATATGTATATACATACATAAATACATACATACATTTTTGCCTCTTTCTTTTCTCCTTTCCCTCATACCATCTGTTCTTTACTTTTGAACAGATTTCCTTCATGTCTCTTAGTTTATATTCCCACCCTCAGGTTCTTACACCAGTGACACAATACGGTGCTTGCACATGTACCTCTGATTTATTTCACCTATGAGTGTGGTGTCTAATTGTGACCATTTGCCTACAAAGGCCCCAAATCTGTCCCTCTTTATAGCTGAGAAATATTCCATTATATAAAAATGCCACAGTTTTTTAATCTTGTCCTCTGTGGATGGACATTTTGGTTGCTTCCACAATTTAGCTATTACAAATTGCACTGCTATAAACATGGGGGCACATATATCAGCGTGATATGATGTTTTAAGATCTTCTGGGAAAATACCCAGAAGGGGAATAGCTGATTTGAATGGAACCTGTAGACCTAGTTTGCTGAGAAATCTCCAAACTGCTCTCCACAGTGGTTGCACCAGTCTGCAATCCTACCAGCAGTGCAGTAGAGTCCCTATTTCTCCACAGCCTTGCCAGCATTTCTTATTGGATGATTTTTTAACACTGGCCAATCTTACTGGGGTGAGATGAAATCTCAATGTTTTTATTTGCATTTCTCGAATGACTAAAGATGTAGAACATTTTCTCATATATTTATTTGCCATTTGTATTTCTTTATCTGAGAAGTGTGTATTCATCTCAGATGCCCATTTCTGGATTGGGTCTTTGAATTTGGACAGGTACATGTTTTTTAACTTGTATGCTCTAGTTAGAAGACCTTTGTCTGAGGGACAGCCAGCTAGGATTTTTTCCCAATTTGTGGGTTTTCCTTTTACTTTGCTGGTGATTTCTTTAGATGTGCAAAAACTTTTCAGTAGGATGCGGTCCCAGTTATTGATTCTTTGAAGTGTTTCCCTTGCAGTTTCACTTTTGTTCACGAACTCTGCCTACTGCTATGTCTTCAAGATTTTTACCTACTTTCTCTTCCAATAGATTTAGAGTTTCTGTTTTAATGTTGAGATCTGTGATCCATTTTGACCTGAGTTTGGTGCTTGGTAATAGACTTGGGTCTATTTTCAGTTTTCGGCAAGAGGCAAGCCAGTTTTCCAAGCACCATTTGTTAAACAGGCCATCTTTTCTCCAATGAGTTTGGTTGGCCCCTTTGTCAAATATTAGGTGGCTGAGTGTGTTTTTCATTGTGGTTGCAACTTCCCATCTGTTGCATTGATCCTCAGGTCTGTTTTTTAGCCAGTACCAGGTTGATTTTATTACAGTAGCTTTGTAGTATAATTTCAGGTCAGGGACTGTGATTCTACCTGACTTGTCCTTGTTGTCCATGATTGCTTTTGCTATTCTGGGTCTCTTCTGGTTCCAGATGAATTTGAGGCATATTTTCTCTAGATCTGTGAGGTATGCTAACGGTAGTTTGATGGGAATTGCATTGAATCTGTACAACAGTTTTGGTAGTGTGGCCATTTTCACAATGTTGGTTCTTCCTAACCATGAGCAGGAGATGTTTTTCCATTTATTGAAATCCTTTTCGATCTCTTTTTTCAGAGTGCTGTAGTTTTAACTGAATAAATCTTTCACATTCTTTGTTAGATTGATTGCTAAATATTTCAAGTTCTTGGATGTTATTGTGAAAGCTATGGTTTCCTGAATTTCTCTCTCAGTCTGTTTGTTGTTCTTGTATAGGAATGCTATTGATTTTTGGGTGTTGACTTTGTATCCAGCTACTCTGCTGAATTTGTCAATTAGTTCCAGGATTTTTCTTGTGGAGTTTTTGGGGTCCTCCATGTATAGTATCATGTCATCTGCAAATAGTGATAGTTTACCTTCTTCCTTTCCTATCCTTATTCCTTTATTTCTCTCTCTTGTCTGATTGTTCTGGCTAATGCTTCCAGAACTATGTTGAATAGGAGTGGTGACAATGGACATCCTTGTCTTGTTCCTGACTTTAAAATGAAAGTTTTCAGTTTATGTCCATTTAGCATGATGTTGGCTGTTGGTTTGTCATAGATGGCTTTGATCAGATTGAGGTAAAGGCCATCTATTCCTATTTTTTCTAGGGTTTTTAACATGAATGCATGTTGGACTTTATCGAAAGCTTTTTCTGCATGTATTGAGATGATCATGTGGTTTTTGTCTTTGGCTGTATTGATATGATGTATTCCATTAATTGATTTGCAAATATTGAACCATCCCTGCATTCCTGGAATAAATCCAACCTGGTCATGGTATATAATTTTCCTTACAATTTGCTGCATTATATTTCCTAGTATTTTGTTGAGTATCTTTGCATCTATGTTCATTAGAGAGATTGGCCTATAGTTCTCTTTCTTGGTTGGGTCCTTCTCTGGTTTTGGTATCACTATAATACTTGCCTCCTGAATTGTGTTAGGGAGAGTTGCTTCCTTTTCGATTTCATTGAAGAGTTTGAGGAGTGTTGTCATTAAATCTCCTCTGAATGTTTTATAGAATTCTGCTGTGAATCCATCAGGGCCTGGGCTTTTCTTTGTTGGTAAGTTTTTAATGACATTTTCAATCTCATTAATTGATATTGGGTTGTTCAGGATTTTTGAGTCTTCCTGATTCAATTTTGGTAATTTGTACATTCCTAGGAATCTGACCATTTCTTCTGAATTTTCTATCCTATGGGAGTAAAGAGTTTCAAAGTAGGTATTAATGATCTTTTGAATTTCTGTGGGATCTGTAATGATTTCATCCTTTTCATTCCTTATTGCATGAATTTGAGTTCTTTCCCTTCTTTTTTTGATAAGGTTGGCTAGAGGTTTATCAATTTTATTTATTCTTTCAGAAAACCAACTGTTTGATTTGCTTATTTTTTGTAGAGTTTTGTTCATCTGAATTGCATGAATTTCTGCCCTAAGTTTTATAATCTCTTCCCTTCTTTGGGCTTTTAGTTTGGCTTGTTGCTCTTTTTCTAAAAGTTTGAGGTGTAGCATTAGGCTATTTATTTGCTCTCTTTCTGTTTTCTTTATATATGAGTTCATCACTATAAATTTCCCTGTGAGGACTGTTTTCATTGCATCCCACAGATTCCAGTAGGTTGTATTTGCATTTTCATTTTTTTGTAGGTAGTTTTAAATTTCTTCTTTAACTTCTTTTGTGAACCACTGGTTGTTCAGGAAGTTGTTGTCTAATTTCCAAGTGTTTATGCAGTTTCTGGAGTTCTCTTTGTCATTAATTTCCAATTTCATTGCACTGTGGTCAGATAATATGCATGGGATAACTTCAATTCTTTTGCATTTAAGTAGATATGCTCTATGGGCTAGAATGTGGTCAATTTTAGAGAAAGACCCATGTGCAGCTGAGAAAAATGTGTATTCTGATGTTGTGGGGTGGAACACTCTGTATACATCTACTACGTCCATTTGTTCACACTTTTGGTTCAGGTCTGTTATTTCTTTGCTGAGGTTTTGCCCAGTTGACCTGTCTCTTTGCATCAGAGGGGTTTTTAGGTCCCCTATTACAATAGCGTTATTAATTATTTGGTTTTTCACGTTTGTTAAGATTTGACTTGTAAAGTTTGGTGCTCCATTATTTGGTGCATAAATGTTTAAGATTGTTATCTCTTCCTCTTGCAGCTTTCCTCTAGCTAGTATATAATGGCCTTCTTTATCTCTTTTGATTGTTTTTGGTTTGAAGTTTACATTGTCTGCAAACATAATAGCTATTCCTGTTTTTTTCTTGGAACCCGTTGCATGGAGAATTGTTTTCCATCCTTTAACTTTCAACCTGTGGATTTCCTTAAGAGTAAAATGTGTTTCTTGTATACAACATATCGTTGGATTGTGTTTCTTAATCCACTCTGCCAATCGTTTCCTTTTGACTGGTGAATTGAGGCCATTTACATTAATGGTTATATGCTGGCTTATTCTTGTCATGCTATTTACTTGTTGTTTTCCTACTTATGCTATCTGTTTACTTGCTTGTTCTGTTTGAGGGTTCCTTTCTATTGTTGTTCTTGAGATTGTGGTCTCTTTTTTCTCTGTCTAGAATATCTTTTCGTGCTGTTTTCAATGCTGGTTTGGCACTCATGAAGTTCTTCAGTTGTTCTTTGTCATGGAAATATTTTATTTCTCCATTGAATTTGAAGGATAGTTTTGCAGGATACATCAGTCTGAGTTGGAAGCTGTTTTGTCTCAGAATCTGTAATACCTCGCTCCAAGCTCTTCTTGATTTCATTCTTTCCGTTGGGAAGTCTGCTGTGATTCTGATGGGCTTTCCTTTATAGGCAATCTGTTTCATTTCTCTAGCAGCTTTTAATATTGTGTTCTTTTGCTGGATGTCTGGGATCTTGACTATTATATGTCTGTGTGTGTTTTTTTGGGGGGGTATGACTCGTTGGGGTTGTATATGCCTCGATTAACTGTACTTCAGTATCTTTTACTGTGTTTGGGAAATTTTCTGCTATTATTTCAGAAGATATTCTTTTTACATCATTTGTGTTGCCTCCTGCTGTTTCAGTGACTCCTATAACTCGGATATTATTTCATTTTGCCTCATCTTGCAGCTGTTGGATTGATTTTTCTTGGATCCTTGATGACTTTATGAGATCCTTTCTTTCACGCTCATTAGCTGCCATGCTGTCTTCAAGATCTGAAATTCTATCTTCGGCTTCATTTAAGCGGTTTTGCAAGCTTTCAGTGGAAATTTTCAATTCCTGGCAATCTCTTTGGACCTTTTTCATTCATGGTAATTCATTCCTAAATTGCTCTTGTGATGTTTCCATTTGTTTCCTATTTTCTTCTATTCTTTTATCTATTTCTTCTCTATATGTGCAGAACATTTCTTCCACTATAGTTTTCACTTCATTTTTTGTCTGAGAGAGTATTTCTGCTTTAATCTCTTTTGCGGCCTGATGGAGTTTTTTTTTACTTTAGATGTGATTGTTTCAGAAATTGCAGGTGTGTGGCTTATTTCTGCTTTAATCTCTTCTATGGCCTGATGGAGTTGTTTCTTTATTTCGAATGCAATCGTTTCAGAACTTGCAGGTATGTGGCTTCCTAGTTCTCCTATAACATTGCATCCAGGACTTGTTCCAGGTGGGGTTGAATTCTTAGGCTGAGTTTTGTTCTTCTGTCTTCCCATTTTGGATATCAGATTCAAAATATTGAGCTACAAATTACCCAGGCAGCTCACCAGGCAAAGGTCCTTTGCAAAGGCTGCTCCAATGGCTCCTTCTCTTCAGAATGTCCCTTAAGCTTTCTGCCAAGAGTTCTGCTCAAAAGGCTACTCAAATGCTGTTTTGTGGGCCAAACTACTCCGTACCTAGAGGTCCAGGTTGGAGTGCGCACACGCCTTACCTGCCCAGAATTCTGTGCAGGCAGAGGGGCCGCCTAGATGTTCCTCTGTGGGCCGAGCTCCTCCTCGACTCAGAGATCCAGTCAGAGCACGCACACAGCTGACCTGTCCAGAGTTCCGCGCAGGGAGATGGGCTTCCTAGATGTTCCTCTGTGGGCCGAGCTCCTCTCCGACTCAGAGATCCAGTCGGAACACGCACACACCTCACCTGTCCAGAGTTCTGCGCAGGCAGAGGGGCCGCCTAGATGTTCCTCTGTGGGCTGGGCTCCTCCCCGACTCAGAGATCTGGTCGGAGCGTACACACACCTCACCTGTCCAGAGTTCCACGCAGGCAGAGGGGCTGCCTAAATGTTCCTCTGTGGGCCGAGCCCCTCCTCGACTCCAGGAAACCTTTTCAAGTCATTCAAAGGCCAATCCTAGACTCTCTGATGCCATCTAAGACCAAACTAGGTCAGAATTTGTAAGTTCAGAGAAAAAAGCCAGTATAATATCCCTCATTGCTCGACAACACTAGGAAGACTTCCACGAGCTGTTGGAGAGTTCCCAGTGTCTCTTCATACAGACAAGGGACACAGACATATTGGGATCAGTACAATGTAGGATGCTCTCAAGCACTAATGCCCTGTTCTGCCAGGGGGAAAGACCTTAGAAACCCCCTCACAAATTTTACTTGTCATTTTGTGGAAGATTGAACTAACCTTAGGGCAGATTTACAAAGATAATTTTAGGCCACCACAGGAACGACAGGGCTTAGGTTGGAGGAAGATGAACTGTGGGAAGGAACTGAATGAAGGATTTGATGAGTGACTCAGAAAAGAAATACATGACAAGGAAGGAAGGAATGAAGGGAGGAAGGAACAAGGGAGAGAAAGGAATAGAAAGAAAAAAGAGAAAGGAAGGAAGGAGGAAGGAGAAAGAAAGAAAGAAAGGAAGAAAGAAAGAAAGAAAGAAAGAAAGAAAGAAAGAAGAAAGACAGAAAGGAAAGGATAGGAAAGCATGGGGAAAAGGAAAATCTTCCCTGAATTAATTTCTCTGCGGCAAGTGGCTCCAAGAAATAATCATAACGAAGAGATATTTCCAGGGAAGATTCTGTAGGATTTCCCACATTGTGGATAGAAGTACACAGTGCAACTTTTCATGAAAGTTCAATAAGCCTTAAGACAAAAACAAAACAAAACAAAAAAAAACTAAGAAAAATTGCAGATGTTACTTAAAATTACAATTCTACTTTGCACAGGTGGGTCTGCAGAAGAAGGCACAAACAAGGCCATGTAATGCTCAGAAGAAAGCAGACCATGAAGAAGCATCACGGTGCTTTCCATCTTAAAGCTATGGAATTACTGAAATCAGTGAGGGAAAGCAGGAAGAAAAACAATAGAGGAACAAAAAAATTAGAAGTCCTCCAAGTGTACATTGCAAACTTCAGATAATGGGAAGTGCATGCATTTAATCTGAGTTATTATCCTCAAGTTCCTGAAGTTCCTAAAGACCACTACTCCTTCAGGGGAGCCTGGCAGTGCACCTCACATGACAGGCATTCACAGCAGTGAGGAGGACTTGGTGATCCACCAAAATTTGTGTTTTCTACAGAAATACTTACAGCTTTTATTCTGGTGGGGCAAGAACATGAAATCCTCCCTCTACTTTCACATTACATCCGATCACAGTGGGAGAAGTTCACGTCAGGTTCTATGGTAGAGCTCAGCAGGAGGACCATACTTTCACCTCACTGCCATCAGCATGCAGAGGGACCAGCACAGAATGAATGTAGAGAGATTCCGCGTTTGTACTTAAGCCACAAAGCTCTGTCATTCCCTTGCTTTCGTCATTTGCATAATGGTCGCGTTAGCCTCTTTCAACTATCACCAAGTAAGTCAGACGGTCCTGCTTTTCCCTGAGCTGTGCCGCAGCTCTCTTTGCTCATCCCGCACTCTTTTCAAGGACAGTATGTTTCACTTGGTCAAAGTTAGCGGTAATTTAACTTAGACTGCTTTATTTTTCACTATATTTTCATTAAAATGCAGACAAGAAAAATGCACATTTTAACTAAATGGATGTTTGATTTGCAGGATTATTTTACACTGTGCAAACTTGCTACAAAAGCCAGAAACACTGGCACCCTGGCTTCAGTTCAGAGCTATATTCCTGGTCCTTTATGTATTTATTTTACTTGAGTGAGAATCTCTCTAAATTTCTCAAACTAGCTTTGAATTTGTAATCCTATTAAAGCAAACATCCTGCTAATCAGCCTCCTGATTGACTGGGGTTGCAGGTTTATATCACCTTGCCCAGCTGGATAGTATATTTTAAAACGCATTTACATATATATATATATATATATATATATATATAGTATATTTTAAATATCTATATAAATAATAATTGTATATACATAAATATTATATCTCTAAGCTGAAATAAGAAGAATCATAAATCTTTAATTTCAAGAAAATTAAACAGCAGACAGAATCTCACTCCATACAATTAGGGAATTTGATGTGCTAACAAGAACTCTACTCTCATTATTATTATTTTTATTGAGACATTGTTTTGCACATCTTTATGGGCTACATTAGGTTAATTTCATACATGTATACAATGTGTGATAGCCATGTTAGGGTCATAAGCATTTCCACCTCTTAAAACAGAAATCATTTTTATGTGCTGTCAATTTATATTCCTCTAGTCATAGTTTCTAGTTGTTTAAAAATATATCAATGATTGTTTCATCCAATTGCTGCCCTCAGCTTCCAGAGATCTACTTTCACGTTAGCGGTGCTTTATGCCGTTTCGGTGCTTCCTTCCATTTTCTATCTCCCCCGCCTTCCCGGTCTCAAGTGACCACTCTTTGGATCTGTTCATCTACATTAATCACCTTTTACTTTCTACAAATGAGTGAGAATACGTGAGAGTTTTCTTTTGGTGTCTGGTTTATCTCACTTAACACAAGACGTCCAGCTCCATCTATGTTGCTGAGTATTGCTGGGTTCATTATTTTTATGCTCAATAATGTGCTTACAACACCTTTTAAATCACTCACCCACTGAAGGGCATCTAGTTAGATTCCATAATTTAGCTGTAATAAGTAGTGCTGGGAAGGCAAGGGGTTCTGTTTTTGTTAGGTTTAGTGTTTTAGTAGCACAAGTTCATCTCCTCCGATATACCCAGCAACGGAAATGCTAGATGATGTGGGAGTTCTATTTTTAACTTTTTGAGGAACCTCCATATGGTCTTCCAGAATGGCTGCAGGGTCTCGTTCTGTGTATCCCGCATTAGTTTCCTGGTATTCGTTGTCTTTGTTTTGTTTTTGTCTTTTAGATTATAGCCATCCTGACGGGGCTAGGGTAATATAAAGTGGTGGTTTCGATTTACCATTCTCTCAGATATTAATAAGTCGAGCGTTTTCTTCTTCAAGTACTGAGGCCACATCTGTAGCTTCTTGTGAGAGGCAAGGATTTAGTCCTCTCTGGTTTGCACTTTGGAGTGAACTCAGAGCCTTCACACTGGGCCACATCTCTAGCCTGTATTTACTCACTCACTCACTGACTCCCTCCCTCCCTCCCTCCCTCCATCACTTACCTGCACACACACACATGGAGACAAGGTCCCCCTAAGTTGCTCAGGCTGGGCTCCAACTTGCAGTACCCCTGGGTCCCCTTCCCAAAATGCTAGACATTCAGGTGTGGGCGATGATACCACACTTTGATTTTTTCAAACTACATTGTTTTTGATGTTCAGTTTTTTCAGTTCCCCAAATATTCTTGTTGTCAAGTTGATACATTCCCATGTAGTGCCAAAGCTGCTGTTGTGGAGATGACCACAGTGTACATTCAGAATCTGTATCTTATTGCAGTGCTTCACAATGCTGTGTGGCCTTTGGAAGTGAGGGAGCATTTGTTCTGGATTTAGTAAAGGTTCCTGTAGTTCAAAAGAGAAAGCCAAGCTGACCTCTGCAAATGAAAGGGCAGCAGAGGGAGGTGAGTAACACTGGAAGGGAGGTGACCTCAGCTCCCAGGAATCAGCTGTGCCATGGATCAATGAACAGGAAGAAAAATAAGACTCTGCATCTTTAAAGGAAGTACAAAAGAATAGGCACAGTATGAACATATTATGTAAAATTTTGGCACACTAAGCTCTTCTGAGTGTAATTTACATGAGTACTCAGCAGTAGAATTATAAAATATAAACTCAACACATACCAACTCATAGTAGTTACCTCCATTTAGGAGGAGGGATGATGGAGGGCTTGTTCTTTAGTAAGTACAGCCAATGTCTGTGTGCTTGTCTGCCTTAGAGCTTTCTCAGAAATGTAGTAGTACAGTCTCCGAGAAATAGAAGGCGGCAAAGGACAAGGAATGAATGTACAATATTTTATTTTTTACCTCCATTGAAAAATAATACCAGGATCAAAACTGCCAAAAACATAAATATTAAATCTAAGATTTCAAGCAGGTGTGGTGGTGCATGCCTGTAATTCCAACAGCGGAGAGGCTGAAGCAGGAGGATCACTGTGAGTTTGAGGTTAGCCTGGGTGACACAGTGAGTTCAAGGCCAGCCTGATATACACAATGAAACCCTGTCTCATTGCCCCCATCTCCCAAATATAGGATTTCAGAATACTGGATGTTTTTGGCTTGTACTTGTTAGAAGATATAAAACATTTCTTAACTTAGGCAATTTTTAATAATTTGGACTGCAGTTTTGATAAATTTGAATGAAGAAAGAGCAGGATTGGTTTTCAGAATAATCTTTTTTAGTAAAAATTGTTTGTTATGCTTTGTTTGAAAGTATACATTTTGGCACAGACTAAAGAAAGGCATGGAGGAAAGAAAAAAAATTTCATTCTAAGGAAAAGACAGGAATCTTCACCAAAGACGTTTTCATCTTAATGTGTTTTAATGTATAATTTATTATCATTTCTAATCCAAAGAGTATATTCCTAAGGATAAAAGATCAAATGGGAAACAGCACGCTGATTAATTTGTAACAAGTTGGAAAATGCTCAAGATTCAGAGCCAAGCTGAACAGGGCTGTGAACCTGCAACCTGAGGCGAAAGTGTCTCCCCGCCCCCTGACCAATTCACTGAGTCTGTCAGATTCCACACAGACCTCAAGGGAATGGACTGTCTTGGTACTGCAGGGAAAGGAAGGGCCAGGGTGGTGTGCATTTTCCAAGTGTGGATAACAAATACCAGGGTGGACCACCACACACCCCAGGTGTTCCAGACCACAGCCTGTGCAGAACTTCACTGTACTCCAAGAGATGACAGTCACTTCTCCCTCTATGTCAGGTGGAAAAACTCGACTTTTTAAAGGTCATGTACATGAAATAGGGATTCTTTTTCTGCAACTTACCCATTGTAAATAATTGCCAAAACAAATACTTATATATAATAGACATTTTTGTCTGGAAATTTTTCTAAGGAGTATATTTACAGGCAAAATTGTTTGATCATACTAAATATTTTTTTTTACCTTTTTGTGAACTGGCAGACTGTTCTGCAAAGTGATTACTCAGCATTTGGCTCTCCACTAGTGATGTGTGGGGTTCTAGTTTCTTCACATCCTCACACCATACTTCATTATCTTCAGCCTTTTGACTAGGTCAAGGTGAAACATTTTTAGCAAAATAACTTTTTTATGTGTGCTGAGGATCACTCCTTCATGTGTGTTATGGTTGATACCTTGTGTCAACTTAGGGAGTCTAGAGGTTTGGCTGAGTGACTTAGCAGGAAGCCAGGGTGCTTACTTTGTATATATCCTGAGTCTGTGGAAGAGGAGGGCATGGAGATTGCAGGCTACACGCCCTCTGGGTGAGGTAGTCTGTTTACAATGTAAGGGAAGTAGGAAGAGGCTGCTTGTCACCATTCTTCCATTTTGCTGGTTGTTTTTGCCCTGCTCTGCTGCCATGAACGTTTTCCCTCTGCAATGTGCTACTCTGCCTCTGAGCCAGCCAAGTATGGACTGAAACCTCCACACACTGTGAGCTAAATAAACCTTTCCTTCCTTCATTTTGGGTGTTGGGTGTTATGGTTTATACATTGTGTCAACTTGGGGCGTCTAGAGGTTTGGCTGAGTGACTCAGCTGGAAGCCAAGGTGCTTACTTGGTATACATCCTGAGCCTGTGGAAAAGGAGGGCATGGAGACAGTGTGAGAGCTACCCGCCCCCTGGGTGGGGGTAGGCTGTTTACAAGGTAAGGGAGAGGAAGAGGCTGCTTGCCTGCTTGCTGGCTTTCCTGCGATTCTTCCCTTTTACTCTGCTTGTTTTGCTATGCTCTGCTGACATGAACAGTTTGCCCTCTGCCATGTGCCACTCTGCCTCTCAGCCAGCCAAGTATGGACTGAAACCTCCACAAACCATAAGCTAAATAAACCTTTCCTTCCTTCAATTTGGGTGTTGGGTATTTTGTCTCAGCAACAAGAGAAAAGTAACCAAGACAGAATTTGGTACCAGTGGAGTGGGGTCGTTGCTGTGACTATACCTGACCATGTGTTTCAATAGCTTTTGGAAATGGTTTGTGAGAAGAATTTGGAAGGTTCAGAGATGTCTTCTGAAAGAGATGTGCTGGAACGCTTTTGGCTGTTCTGTCTGGGAGAGTCTGGTCAGAGCTCAGAAGACCAGAAGGCTGATAGACATACTGCCGGTAAATACCTGGTTCGAGAGGTTTCTGTTGGGAAGGACTGCATTGGTTGTTGGACTCGAGATGATGTATGTTATGGCTTGGCAGAAAGTTTGTGTGCATTTTGCTCATGTCCAGTGACTTTGCCTAAGACTGAGATTAAGGGCGGCAGCAAACTAAGTAATCTGGCAAAAGAAATTTCAAGGCAGTCGAATGTTGGGGCAGTAGCATGGCTATTGTTCGGGGCTTTTAACCAGATTTATACTGACAATCAAAAGCAAAGAGCCCAGCATGATGATTTAAAATGTAAGTTTGGCCAGAAAGGAAGCTCCAGTAAAACTGTGGACTGCAAAGAAAAGGCTGAGGTGATCTCTATTGCTATGAAGGAACAAGAGAATGGAAAAAATGGCCTGAGGGCATCACAAGCAGCAAGTCTCCACTCTTTGCAGCCTCAAAACTGTAAAGGTGAGAGACCTTGCCTTGAGAAGGAAGCTAAAGAGCACCATGTTCCAGAATGGCGGTGGGAGCAAAGCGAGCCTAAGAGAGAAGCCATGGAGGCTGTAACCACCAGAAATGCCATAGAGGTGGACTCATGCAAGCCCTTTGGAGCTCTCAATGTGCCACAAGTTGTTTAGATGCTGGATGTGGAATTACAGGATATAACGTTAGTCCTGCTGGATTTTGGTCTTTCTTTGGTTCCAATGCTGTATACTCCCCTGTTGGAATGGTAATGTTTATTTTGGTAATTCCTTTTGGAATGGTAATGTTTATTTTGTGCCATTGAATGTTTGAAGTGTTTAACTTTTCATTTGCCTTACATCTGGGAGGAGACTCAGGACTTTTCAGCAATGCTGAAACTGTTAGGACTTTGGCAACTCAACTCTTGCAGATGGACTAAATGCCTTTTACACAAAGGGATGTGCATGAGTCTTTAGGAGTGAAATGCTATGGTTCTAATGTAATATAATGTCTTTGTATCTGCAAACTGGTTCAAAGAAGTGTGTCTGGTTGCCAAGTTAACAAGGGGTGGATTGTTATGGTTGATACATTATGTCAGCTTAGGGAGTCTAGAGGTTTGGCTGAGTGACTTAGCAGGAGGCCAAGGTGCTTACTTTGTATACATCCTGAGCCTGTGGAAGAGGAGGGCATGGAGATTGCTTGCTACAAGCCCCCTGGGTGGGGGTAGTCTGTTTACAATGTAAGGGAAGTAGGAAGAGGCTGCTTGTCACCATTCTTCCATTTTGCTGGTTGTTTTTGCCCTGCTCTGCTGCCATGAACGTTTTCCCTCTGCTATGTGCTACTCTGCCTCTGAGCCAGCCAAGTATGTACTGAAACCTCCACACACTGTGAGCTAAATAAACATATCCTTCCTTTATTTTGGGTGTTGGGTATTTTGTCTCAGCAACGTGAGAAAAGTAACCAAGACAATGTGCTAAGCAATCTCTCTCCAACTAAGGTGCACCCCAGCCTCTTATGACATATACATCCCTGCTGACAGCAGTGTTTTGTGCGCTTCCCAGAGCTAGCTAAGTAACTGGCAACACAAGTTCTCTACTCACTCAAGGATCCAACCCCAAAGTGTGCAGAGGAGTGAGTAATGTGGACTCCTTAGGGGTTTCCACCGCCTGCAGTGACAACCTTATTGTTCAGAGGCTTTGATTCTCATAATGTGGTGCTCAGACCTGCAGATGCAGTAGTCCCTGGGGACAAGTCAGATATGCAGTTTGGACTGTATTCCAGATCTCCTGAGCCAGAGACTATGAGGTAAATCCTGGGAATGTGTGACTCCACGTGATTCTTATTTATAATTGGGAGAAGGCAAAGTCCACTCCAGAACTGAGCCTCTGATCATCCATTATCTTCCTAATGGTAATTTATGTTCACCAAGTCAACAATCCCAGCAAATGTGGGTGATAGGGCTAAAGAAAAAGAGCTATTTGAGAGATGTAGTACTACAACATGAGTGGACACATTTGGCACTTTTGAGACTGGAGTGCCAGTCGTGAATGTGAACTAGTCGCAATCATGGATACAAAAACCCACATGACAACTAAGTTGGAATTTCAGTGGGAACTGCCACAGCAATAACAGCTTCTCTAACACTTGCTGCTCTAAATATTGATGTTGATTCAAAATCTCAAAGAGCTTCCTACAGTCCTCTATATATCACAGAGGTTTTTTTGTTCTTGTTTGTTTTTTTACTAAAGAATCATTTAGAACAGCAAAGAGGAGCTCCTTAAATCCATGTGAAAGAGATCGCAAACACCCTCATCCCCCTTTGTAGTCAATGCCATTTTTGAAATAAGGGGAACATTTCTGGTTTTAGAGCAAGTGTATGCTTCATTCCTGTTCTTCCAGGTAAAAACCTTTTCTCCTTTGTAAGTGTATCCATGTTGGAGATTGCAGGGTCATGTGTTAGCTCTATTCCACCATTTTAGCCAACCTCCCTGTGCTTTCACAAAAAACCTGTGCTAATTTACATTCTTAAAGATGTGAGGTGGGTAGTAAAAGGTCACTGGATTTGATCCGGGCCTGCTGTATGCATCTATAGCAATTTTTTCCTGAATCTTATTCAAATGAATTGGTAATCAAAATTTAACATTTTCTCTGTATACATCACCTACAGCCTTGCACGGTCAGCAGTTAGGACAGGCGAAGGCTATTTGTGTCTTATGTTTTTGCAGCTTTCTTCGAATACTGTACTGATTAGATTCACTCCTCCCTTCACCCTCCCCAGGAAATAACTACCATTAGGAAGCTGAACTCAGATTGAAATCAGAGCCACTTTACTGTTTCTTAACATCTGCCGCCCAGGCTGTCAGGAGAGGCCAAACACGCTCATGTGTGTGGTGAGGTAGGGGAGGCGTCCCTTGGTTCTTTAGCGAAAAGTAATGAAACACCACAGCAAAATACTCCATCATCATACCAGAACTGTTGTAAAGTCCATGTGATCTTCAAGTCCTGTCCTTTAATGACTGCATTGCTTTTTAAGTCTTTTCTCTTTGAGATCATAGTATCTCTGAATAAATTCAAAACCTTCAGATAACTGTCTAGAATGTACTGAGCAGAAGGTCCTTCTTCAGGAGACTAGTTCTTCTATGACTCATAAATACCAAACACATGGAGTTCAGCCATAACACTCACTTTGACATGCCTCAGAAGGGGACTTGGAATATCTGAAATCTTCCAGATGTTGAGCATCTGGTCTTATGACAGTGTGAGATCACTGCGAGAAGGCCTGTACCGCAGGGATAAAGTGCTTTGGAGTCAGAAATCTCCTTGAAACCCACCCTGGCAATACTGTCCAAGCCTCCTGGAGCTGTGGTTCACCAGAGAAGAGGCATCCAAATCATTTTTACCACATAGAAGCTACTTGTCAGTAGACACTTGGGCTCCATTTGGGGCACATCCTGGGTGTAGCATATGGCCTGTGTGCCCAGGACCTGTGGTACAGGTCATGATGCTGACATAATCCAGGGCCACTGCAGCCTGTGTTACTATGTGCTTGCATTTCTGCACTGAGACACTCTTAGTGGGTTTTCTTTTCAGGTTGCTTAAGGAATACGGTGAGAACAGAGTTGCCATCTGACAATGGCCAAGCAGTGTGACAACGTATTTGCTTAGTAGAGATTTTAACACCTGTGTTCCCATAGAAATTAACTTTCCTTTCTAAGCTCATTGGAAATGAAATTTTCCATGAGTGTCTTTCTTTTCCCAGCTGTGTCCATGCTGGTGAATGGGTCTCTTGAGTGTTCTGCTTGGCCCACGGACTGGCATAAAAGAATACTTTCGCACAAAAATTTCTGAGCCACATTTTCCTCTCACTATTTTTAGGGACTTCAACAGAAGCTCCTCACTTACCACTCATCATCTCTGCCGCATATGTTACCAGTGCTGGACTCGGAGAGAGTATGTTATGGTTCTCCCACTTTTTCCACGTGATCTCGCAGTTCCTCCTTCTCTCCCACCCATGCTCCACACACCCAGCAAGGTTGTCTCTGTTTTTTTTTTTTTTTGGCGGTACTGGGGATTGAACTCAGGACCCTGCGCTTGCTAGGCAAGCGCTTATTCCACTGAGCTATATCCCCAGCCCCAAGGTTGTCTCTGTGCTCTTCCCAGCCCCCAGCACAGGGCATCATTTGATTTTCACATGGACTGTCCTTGTATGAAAAATACATTCCACATTTTACAGTGCATTCATAAAATCCTTTTATTTTGTTTCTCATCCTTTTCAAAATTTTACTTTTAATGGATACATAAGTCATAAAAATCAGACATATTTATGGAATAGCATGTGATGTTTTGATACATGTATAGATTGTGTAATGTTACTTGAGGATAAAGATACTGACAAATCAATTTGGGTCATCTTATTGAGATTTGTTACATCAAGGGGCTTTGTTCTGTTGTCAAAAATCAATATATGGGGCCTGTTCCTGAATTCTGCATGCTGTTCCGTGGAGCTGTCTGTGAGTGCTGTCAGTTTTCTTCAAGTCCTTCTAGCTTAAAAAGTTTTAAGCTTTGATGAGGTCTAAATTATTCATTTATTTTTTCTTTTGACTCTTGTGTTTTGAGTTTTATCTCTGAAAAATTATTGCTCAACCAAAAGTCACTAAGATATCCTCTATGCTTCTTGTTATGAGTTTCATTATGCCTTATATGTAGATCTGTACTTTATTTGAATTAATTTTATGTTACTAGGCAAATATCAAAAAGCATTTGTTGAATGTGGACAGCTAATAGTTCCAGAAGTATTTGTTCACTCTTCATCATATCGTCTCTGCCTCCAAATTGAACATAAAGTGATCAAGTACGTATGTATATATAATACAGAATGTATTTCATATTACATTAAGAGTGTGTGTATAACTCACATGCATACTTTTGAGTAAATTAACACTATAGTATATGTATTTCATTAATAGTTAAGTTAAACTGACCGTGTGTATGTGTATGTATAATGGTATATATATACACACACACATACACATATATGTATATATACAATATGGTAATTTCATTATATGTAAAATTAATGCATTATACATAATATGTATTATCATTAATAATATCAATAATTATACATGTTTAAGGACAGTCCATTTATTTCTGTGCTTTAGGACTTTGAGTTCTTTAAATCTTATCAGCTCTTTAGTACACTAGCATCACTTCTTTAAATCTAGCATTTTTTCTACCTTTTATTTACAGTGATGGAGATTAAACCTAGTACCTCACAAATGCCTGGCAAGCTGTCTACCAAGCCCTACAAGTCTTCCAGTTCTTTCTTACTTTGAATTACTCTTTGATTTGTCACTAGCCAAATGGAGCAAAACAAATCATGAATAAAGGGGTTGACATGACTTTAAAAAGTACAAGATTAAAGGAATATGATTTTGCTTGAAATAATTCTACTTCCCGTGCCAGCAATAATAATCACAATAATAGAAATGCTTCTCACACATTTATATTTCTGTTTTTATGTAAGAAAGCTGAAATTTTAACTTCTTGTAACTACAAAACACATCATATATTTTCAGATTAAGAATGTCCAAGGAGACAGAAAAGTATAAAATAATAATGCAAAAGACAGTGTGTGTATGGCTTAAATACTGCTTTAGCTATTTGCTGACATTGTAAGCAATTCCAGAGATATACTCACAAAAATTGAGAAAAGAAGTGAGATAAGAAGAAGGTACTAATATACGCATAATATCTGACATATTGTAAGTATGAAAAAATTCTCCTCAGGAATAAACACTATTAGAATTTAGGGTATTAAAATTTGTCCTTCAATTTACTTACTTTTTTCTTGTTTTAAGGAGTATGTCTCTGTTTTGAATTTTAGTCATGACGTTCTTCAGAGCAACTTTCACATCCTTGTTCCTCAAACTGTAGATCAGAGGATTGAGCATGGGCACTACGTTAGTGTAGAAGACAGAAGAAATCTTCCCCTGCTCCATAGATCCGGGAGAAGAATATGTAAGATACATGAATGCTCCTGACCCAAAAAAGAGAGAAATGGCAATGACGTGAGAGCTGCAGGTACTGAAGGCTTTGGATCTTCCTTGTGTAGATCTGATGTGCAGAACGCTCGTGATGATGAAAATGTACGATATTAGGATGGTGACACTGGGGACTGTCGTATTGACACCCACCACAATGAGCACCACTACCTCATTCACATAGGTGCTGCTGCAGGAGAGCTGCAGGAGGGGCAGGATGTCACACAAGTAGTGGTTGATGACACTGGCTCTGCAGAAGCTCAGTCTAAGCATGCAGCCCGTGTGGGCACTGGCTCCAGCAAAGCCCATTGCATAGGCAGCAAGAGATAGCCCAGAACAGACCTGCTGAGACATGGTGACCTTATACAGCAGAGGGTTACAGATGGCCACGTAGCGGTCATAGGCCATTGCGGTCAACATGTAGCACTCAGAGATGACAAAGAAGAGAAAGAAAAACAACTGACTCATGCACCCTGCATAGGAGAGGCCATTCTTCTTAGAGACAAAGTTCATCAACATTTTAGGGGTGAAAACGGAAGAGTAACAGAGGTCGATGCAGGAGAGGTTGAAGAGGAAATAGTACATGGGGGTGTGGAGGTGAGAACTGAGAGCAATGAGAGTGACCAAACCTAAGTTGCCAAGCAGGGTGACGGTGTAGATCATTAGAAACAGGCAGAAGAGGGGTAGCTGCAGCTCTGGATGACTTGTTAGTCCAGCCAGGAGAAACTCAGTCACCAAGGACTCATTTCCAGTCAGCTTTTTCATGGTGAAATATCAGAGAAGACAGAGGAAAATTTTAAGACAGAATTCAGCTGTGTGCTTGGAAATTCTCTGTCATAATGAAAGAATTGGGAGAATTAAAATATTGTTTCATGGCATCTTAAAATATTACACACATCCTCCCCCTCAGCATTTCAATTACTATGTATATTCTCTAATTAGCAAAACATGAGAAACCGCCCTTCATCTGTCCTTACTAGAAGACAGAGATAAGGTGGCTCAGATGCAACCACTTCATGAACTTCGGCCATGGAAATAGGGCTGGCAGATCTCCCTCTCACCCATCCTGCCCTTCATTCTTTAGTTTCTATTAACGTTTCCATTATCCTATCAGACCCTTCAGTTCCCCATGATAATCTGCATTAAAAAATTCTCGATGGCAGGGCTGTAGCATATTCTGTTACTCCCCTTCCTGGAAGGGAGCCTCTGCTAGTCTTCCAGGTCCTTTACTGTGAGAATCCATGAAGTCCACTATTGGACTGACAATTGTGGGGGCTTCCATAGTTTATTAAGATTCACGGTTAGTCACACACCCCAGTGATTCCTCACGTTCTCTTCTGCTCCATCCAAGCTAGACGGAGGATGAAGGAGAAAGTTGAATGTGCTTTTAAATGTCTTTGTATGAGAGAATCAGAGAGAAACAATTAACTTAGGCACTTGTTGTATTAGTTGTCAACTTTGAAAACAGTGCCCTATGACGTGTAAACTCATCACATATTACTGCTTTCTTTTTAAATATTTTTGTGTGTGAAAGAGACAAATGCATCTCTTGCTGCTGCTGTGTTCTTGGTATCTGCTGCTACTGTTACAGCTCACTTGTTATGAGATTGAAAATGATACCAACACAGCCAGGATAAGATGAGACCAATGTGCGCAGTAGATAAACTCAGAGTTCCATACTGTGCATTTCCTGTTTTATAACATAGTGGCTCTCATTTTTCAGCCACATGAAGAGGGAAACAGGTAACCAGCATCTAAATGTACTCACCTTCCTTCTATTCTGTGAAATAGTGCTGATCTTTTGTGTGTGTCACTTCTGCTGTCACAAAGAGGATGCGACCTCAGAGGTGTCAGTGCAGACTGGAAACAATCGCCAAATCTTCTTCCTAGATGGGCCAATGGATCACACACCAGTCTCACAATCTGTATGTCCCAGGAGCCATTCCAAAGTGTAGGTCAAATTTCTACTCACACACTAGCCGAAAGGGGGCGACAGAAAGTCATGGACTTGACACCAAAGTCAAAATGTCATGGAGCCCGTGGCATATGCTTACTGCCTCTGAAGCTTTTGTACCTAATTAGAAATCCAGTGATGTCCCCTAGGACTTTTCCATGGTGATAAACAAGGAAGGAAAAATTACTGGTGAATATGTTTATACTCTACTTCATGATAGTGGATATAATCTCCTCACCAGGGATTGTGCAGTCCCCAGGCAGGGATGAATGAAGCTTTGGCTGTTATTTACATACAAGTAAATATAATTAATATTGTTTAAATTATTCACTAATTATAGTTATGGGTAAAATCTTTGTTTAGGAAAATGTTTACTAAGTATCTGTCATCCTCTGTTAATATTTTGGGTACCTTTAAAGATTCTGTATGTATTCTTAAGTATGCAGATATCCTATATATAACATTTTGGATTGAGAGTTGTATATCTTCTAATAAAAATATTGAATACTATAATAATTATCATTAATTTCATTAATATTTAATTACTTTGTGTTTTCCTCATTCAATATGTGCTTTCTTTAATGGATTATGATAAAACTTTTGAGAGAAAATCCTATTCATGAGATGTGATTTCAAAAAATATCACAAAGCTTTCTTGAATATATCAACCAGTGCTATTATTTATGAAAGGGCATTATTTTTTATTTTGAATTCTTATGGAGCCACTTTTTAAAGGTATAATTGACGTGCAATACTTTTTCTTTATGTAATACCTATGCTTTGATAAGTTTAGATAAGTATGAACATCTCTGAAATCAGGCAGTGGCCTTGGGAGGAACAGACTCACCACTCTTGAAAGCTTCCCCAAAACTATTTGCCATCTGCTGCTCATCATGAGCAAGACTGGTCTGCTTTTTGTCATCATAGACTACTGTGCAGTTTTTGGAATTTTATAAACATCAAATTATAATGGCCTGTAGTTTCATCTTTTAAAAATGTGTTTAGAACTTACTGTATGTATGTGTGTGTGCATGTGTGTGTGCGTATGTGTGTGTGTTTAGAGAGAAAGAGAAAAAGAGACACAGTCAAAGGAAAGGAGAGTGAGAGTCAGAAATGGGTTTAAGGAATTGGCTCACACAGCTGTGGAACTGGAAATTCTGAAGTGTATTGGGAGGACCAGCAGACTGGAGGCACAAGTGTTGATGATAGTCTGAGGAAAAATTTCTTCTTTTCCTGGAAACCTCAGCTAGAAACATTTTTGCTGAGAATTATACTCCACACTCATACCAACAATGAAGACCTTAACATAGCCAAATAAGTGGAATTGGCTTTTACAGTTTGTATATGTTAGGATTTATGCATAAAGCATGAAATTTTATCCTATGTAGTTTTTCAAGTAACTATCACAGCACTCAGGATACAAAATTTTTCTACGACTGTAAATGAGCCCACTTCTACTATCTGTCTGAAGTTATACAGGTAGCCTCCTTTTCATCTCTGTTTTCTGATTATCACTAATCGGTTCTCCATCTCTGTACTTTATTTATTTTGAAAATACTTAACAGACTCATACAATATTTAACTTCTGAGTTTGGCTTGTTTTGTTTTGATTTTCACTGAGCATCATATTCACTCAAGTTGCACATCTATCAACAATTTGCTGCATTTATAGCTGGCTAGTGTTCCATTTATGACAAAGTAGCTTTATGTAATCTTCTGTAGTAATTTAAGTACTAACAATTCTTATTCTTTTGTTTGTAAAAAAAATTTATAAACAGAGTGAAGATCACAGTTTTCCCAGAATTAAGTAGAAAAGGCTGCCTTTTTTACCCTCTTAAAAATGTCTATAACATCAAGATTTACATAACTTCATAATCTGTCCCAGTCAAGATGGAGACAGGACATATTGCACCATTAGTCTTCATGAAAGTGGCATCATACTTATGACTCATAATAAAGTAGGCACAATAGAATGGCTATGAGTAAGTACAAACTTAGGTAACAGTAATGAGACTAGGGGAGATACTAATCACCTGAATGCTAGTGTGTTGCTGCTGACAGTATAAAAAATAGAGTCTATTTTAATTGTGGTTTGATAGTTTTGGAAAAAGTTAAATACAAACTTTTCACTTGGCCTGCAGTGATTGCTTTCCCCTCCCACTTAATTACCTCACTCCTTTGAATATAAAGTCTTACATCAGTGCCCAGCAGTGTTTGTTGTACCTTATTCCTCACCACTACTGCTACTTCTACATCCATATATTCTTGTTCAACTAAGTTGAGTCTAAAATATTATCTTAAATAATGTTATATTAACAATATATTGAAATGCAGTTCAACACATTAGCCAAGGCCTTGAATCATAGCTACTCAGGAGGCTGAGGCAAGAATATCACAAGGTGGAGATTAATATGCACAACTTATTGAGAATCTATCAAAATCAAAAGATGTCTAAGTGTGTGTCCATCATAATAATAAATTAATAGCACATACTGTATATGAAAATTAATTTTATAAATAGCACAGGCTTAAAATATAAAAGCTAAAGTTATGAAGCACTGATGGAAAAGTTCAAAGAAAACCCCTCCTCCACCATCATCATGGTTCATGTCTGGGTGCCACACTTCTGCCTGGTATACTGGACCTGATGGCCCAGCTCCCCCCATGATACCCAGTAAGCCTAGGAACACTCATGACATTTAGTGAGCTGCCAAGGAGAGGTAAGAATTGGCACTCTACTTCCGGCATCAAAAATGACAATACAGAGGAACATACTGCAATCCCAAATCTCTAACCCATCCAGAACAAGTACAGGAGACATAGACATAGGAGAATTTGGAAGTCACACACCTAAAATCTATGAAATGATAGCAACTGAAGTAAAGAAACAACTCCAGCAGGTCACGGAAGAAATTGGATCAGAAAAAATCTCAGGTGAAAAAAATGAAATGAAAACACTAATCAGAGAATTGCTCAGCACATCTAAAGGTATATATATATATATATATATATATATATATATATATATGGAGAAACATAGAAACATGATGGAAGTGCTGAATGAACAATATAGGAAAGAAGCAGAATGCATGAAATAGATTCATACAGATATCCAGGAAATCAAAACTTCCATCGAAAACAGGAAAAACTGCTTCAATGAAGCTGAAGATTGACTTTTACATCTTGAAGATAGCATTGCAGTTACTGATCATGAAAAGGAAGGTCTATTAAAAATATCAAGGATCCAGGATATATCAATTCAACAGCTACAAGATTATGTAAAGAAAAACAATGTAAGACTAATAGCTGTCAACAAAATAGCAGGAGGCAACACAGATGACATAAAAAGAATATTTGCAGAAGTAATAAAAGAATATTTTCCAGGCATGAAAAACAATCTGACATACAGTTAAGTGAGGTACACAGAGCTCCAACTAGCCATAGCCAAAATAAATCTACACCTGGACAGAATAAACAAGATTTCAGAGGTCCAGTAAAAGAACAGAATATTAAAAGCTATTAGAGAAAAGAAACAGATCACCTGTAAAGGAAAGCCCATCAGAAGTTCAGAATCACCATGGATTTCACAACAGAAACCATGAAGAGCTTGGACTGAAGTATTCCAAGTCCTAAAACAAAACAATTTTCAACCAAGATTGATATACCTGCAAAATTATCTTGCAAAATTAATGGAGAAATAAAATATTTCCATGACAAAGAACAACTGAAAAATTTCATGAGCACCAAACCAACCCTACAAAGAATACGGAAAGATGTTCTCAAAAGAGATAAAAATGACCACAACTTCAAGAACAACAATCGAATGGAACCACCAAATAGAGCAAGGAATTAAACAGAGAGAAAAATTAGGAAACCAACAGAAAGTAAATATCATGAAAAGATAAGCCAGCACATATCAGTTATAACCATTAATGTAATTGGCCTCAATTCAGGAATCAAAAGAGGCAGACTGGCAGAGTGGATCAAGAAACTAAATCCAACAATATGCTGCATACAAGAGTCACATTTAACTCAAAAGGAAATTTATAGACTGAAAGTCAGAGTATGGAAAACAATACTCCATGCAAGAGGAACTCAGAAAAAAGCAGGCATAGACATTCTGTTTGCAGAAAATATGAGCATTAAACCAATAATGATCAAAAGAGATAAAAAAGGTTACTACATACTTGTTAGTAGAAAATCACAAGATGACAAGATAACAATCATAAATATATATGCACCACATATGAAAGCAACCAACTATATAAGACAAATCTTAATAGTCACAAAAAATCAAATGACTAATAACACTATTGTAATGGTGGACTTTTAACACCGATTGACACAAAAGGATATGTCAGCTAGACAAAAAAATCAGCAACAAAATAACAGAACTGAATCAAAGTTATTAACAAGTAGAGGTAGTAGAGGTTACAGAGTGTTCTATCCCACAACATCATAATACACATTCTCAGCTGCACATGGGACATTCTCTAAAACAGATCATATACTAGCCTATAGAACATGTTTAACTAAATGCAAAGGAATGAAATTATTCCATGCATATTATCTGACCACAGTGCAGTGAAATTGGAAATTAATGATTAAAGTAACCACAAAAATTCCATAATCAAATGGAAATTAAGTAACAGCCTTCTGAGCACCTAATGGGTCACAGATGAAGTTAAACAATATCTACAAGAAACTAATATGTAGGTATAACTTATCAAAACCTGTGGGGTTCACTGAAATCAGTTTTTAGAGGGAAGTTTATTGGGGTGAACCCCCACTTCAGGAAAACAGAAGAGAACAAATAGATATACTAATGCAGTACCTCAAACTTTTAGAAAAAGAAGTACAAGTCAAGGCAAAATCCAAAGAAGATAGGAAATTATAAAGATTAGGGTGGAAGTTAACATAATTGAGATGAAGAAAACAGTTCTTTAAAAGAAGACATAAAATTGATAAACCCTAAACCAATCTTATTAAAAAGGAAAGAAAAAGTCAAATTCATGAAATAAGGAATTAAAGGGGTGAAATCACTACAGATCCTATAAAATTCAAAAGATCATCAATTCTTATTCTGAGAATCTTTACTTGTGTAGAATGGAAAACACAGAAGGAATAATGGACAGACGCCTAAATATGTACGAATTACCGAAGTTGAATCAAGAACATGTAAAAATTCTGAATAACCCAATATTAACTAATTAAACTAAAAGTGTAATTAAAAACACACCAACAAAGAAAAGCCCAAGTCCTAAGGGATTCACAGCTGAATTCTCTGAGAAATCTGAGATCTATTGCCCATATTCCTCAAGCTCTTCTATCAAGTGGAAAAGGAAGGAATGCTCCCTAACTCATTTCTGGAGGAAAGTATTATCCTGATACCAAAACTGGAGATCTACAGACCGATCTCCCTAAGGAACATGGATACAAAGTTACTCCGTAAAGTACTGGTAAACAGAATGCAGTAAAACATCAAGAAGATGATACACCATGACCAAGTGGGATTCATCCCAGGGATGCAGGGATTGTTTAACATACACAAATTAATAAATGTGAAACATCATATCAACAGAGCCAAATAAAAAAATCACATGATCATCTGAACAGATGCAGTAAAAGCTTTCAATAAAGTCCAACATTCATTCATGATAAAAACTCTACAGAAAATTGGAATAGATGAACTTTACCTCAATGTGGTAAAAGCCATCAATGACAAACCAACAGCCAACACCATCCTAAATGGCCAAAAACTGAAGTTTTCACTTTAAAATTAGGAACAGGACAAGGTTATCCACTGTAGTCTCTCTTATTCTGCATAGTTTTGTAAATATTAGCTAATGCAATTAGACAAGAGACAGAAATAAAAGGAATAAGGATAGGAAAGGAAGAAGTGAAGTTATCATTATTCACAGATGACATGATACTGTACTTAGAAGACACCAAAAACTCCACCAAAGGACTCTTAGAATTAAAAACCAAATCCAGTAGTGTATCTGGATACAAAGTCAACACTCAAAAATCAATAGCGTTCTTGTACAAAAACACACACATTGAGAGAGAAATGAAGGAAAGTTTACCTTTCATCGTAGCATCCAAAAAACTGAAATACCTGGGAATCAATGTAACAAAAGATGTAAAAGATCTGTGAAAACTCCATTACTCTGAAAAAAGAGATGAAAGAGGATTTCAGAAAATAGAAAGGCATTCTTTACTCATGGATAGGAAGAACCAACATTGTAAAAATGGCCATACTTGCAAAATTATTATACAGATTCCATGCAATCTTAATCAAAATACCTTTGGTATACCTCACAGATCTAGAGAAAACATTCCTTTGGATCCAGAAGAGGACCCAAAATAGCAAAAGTGATCTTGGACAACAAAGGGTGGACAGCTGACATCACAATCCCTGACTTGAAACTATACTATAAAGTTACTGTGATAAAATTGGCATGGTAGTAGCAAAAAATAGACCTGAGGATCAATGGAACAGACTAGAACATGCAGCCACAACCACAAACACACTCAATCACCCTATCTTTGACAAAGTGGCCAAACATGTTCACTGGAAGAGAGAGCCTCTTAATGAATGGTGCTAGAAAAACTGGCTTTCCATATTCTGAAGACTTAAACTAAATCCATATCTATCATCACGCACCAAACTAAAGTCAAAATAGACTAAAGATCTAAATATTAAAACAGAAACACTAAATCTACTGGAAGAGAAATTCAATAAAAATCTTGAAGATATAGGGGCAGGCAGAGAGTTCATGAACAAACCCAAGCTGAATAGGAAATACTTTAAAGAATCAACAACTGGGGTCTCATCTTATTTCAAGTTTTTGCACATCTAAAGAAATCACCAACAGAGTACAAAGAAAACAAAAAAAATTGCAAAAACTTTTACCCAACTGCCCCTCAGATGAAGGATTTGTATCTAGAACATATAAGTAACTTTAAAAAAATCAGGCCCCCAAATTGAAAAACCCAATCCCAAAATGGGCATCTGAGATGAATACATATTTGTCAGGTAAAGAAATACAAATAGCAAATAAATGTATGAAAAAATGTTCAGCATCATTAGTCACTTGAGAAAAAGCAAAAAGACCAAACAAACAAACAAAAAAAATGAAAAAACACCGAGATTCCACCTCACTCCAGAAAGAGTAATTATCTTTAAGAAATCAACCAGTGACAAATGCTAAGAGGGGCTATGGGGAAATAGTAACCCTTCTCCACCATTGCTGGGAGTGTAAACCTGTGCAACCCCTGTGGAAATCAGAATGGAGCTTCCTCAGTAAACTAGGATTAGAGGTCCCATGCAACCTAGCTATTTCCCTTTTGGGTATTTTTCCAGAAGAACTAAAACTATCATAACACAGCAATATATATGCACCCCTGTTTATGGCAGTGCAATTTGTAGTAGCTAAACCATGGAAACTACCCAAATGCCCATCAACTAAGGAATGGATGAAAAAAGATATGGTATTTTTATATAATGGAATATTACTCAACTATGAAGAAAGGTAAACTCAAGGCATTTATAGGCAAATGGATGCAACTAGAGACCATACTCATAAGTGAAATAAATCAGACTCACATGAGTAAACATTGTATTGTGTCCCCAGCGTAAGAACCTGAAAGAGTAAATAAAATCTGAAAGCTACAATAGGTATTGTGAAAGGGAATGAAAGTGCTCAAAAGCAAAGAATGACTGGGATGAGAAAGAGAGAAGAAAGAAAGTAGGGGAAATATGTATACACACACAAGATAGCTAAGATAATTGTACTACTAATTTGTTTTGTTTCATTGAAAAGAACAGTTGATGCTTGATTGTTTGATCAATACTACGTGTCTATATTTGTTTATCTGAGTAACTAAGGTGAAGATAATAGTATGTAATACAACCACCATTGTTAATTTCCTATCACCTTGTCTGAAATTTTGTATTGCCTTTATTGTTTTTATGTTGTGTTTATTTCTGTGTGTTTTTAAATATGTTTTTGTTCTTTTATCTTAAGAAAAAGGAAATCACATTTGGCAATTAGCAAAGATTTCTTTAATGTAACAAAATTTCATTATATATTTGAGCTTCAAAATTAAAATTTTTCTATCTCCTGAAAGAAAGTATTATGAGAATGAAAAGACAGAAACCAGGAGAAAAGGTTTGTGATTCCTATGTTGGTTAAAATTTTGTGTTTGGGATACATAAAGAAAATTTAAATTGAGAGATGAGAAAAACAACCCAGTTAAAAAGTGGACAAATAATTGAAATCACTTTCCCTAAGAGATTATATAAATGGCACAGAAGTACAGGAAAAAGTCTCATCATTAGTCAATTAGAAAATATAAACTGAAATGACAAAAATATCTACTTGAACATACTGTATATCATACCACACTACATATTCCATTATAAGCTACAGCATATTAAACACTGACAACTGTAAAAGTTCAACCAAACAGTGTGAGCCTGGTTGTGGAAGAACAATAATGACCTGCACAGAGTAGCATACAAATGTTAAGTACTTTTGAAAACAATTTAACAGTTTAAAAAAAATCTAAACATCATATGTTTTGTGATCCAGCCATTCTACTCCTTGTATTTGCATGTGGTGGATTAACTAGTGGTCAGTTTGCAACATTCAGTTGAACTGAATCAGTCTTGTTCTGGGTGAGTGTGGAATGTTCACTGAGGATTGTTGTCAACAGCATAACAGGACAACTGGAGGGCAAGATGGTGCGCTCTTGATTCTCTGGGAGAAGCTTGTTGCATTGGTTTTCCTGATAGGAACTCAGTTGTTATCATCAGAGAAGCTCAGGACCGCTGACTGTGGTCCTGTTTGAGGGAGCTCTGGTCCTTTCCTTGAGTGCGGATTTCTGGCTCCAGTGCAGATTTCTCAGCCTGGTGGCAGAGATCCTTCACGCTGCTGGCTCAGACATTATAAATTCCACAACTGACCTTTGGGCCTTCCCAGAGTACATCCTTGGTACTGAGTTGCATGAGACATTCATGGGCTCTAAGCCACTAGTTGGACTCATGGAGAACACTGCAATGAGATCCAGGCCCTCAGCTGGATTGTGTATGTGTCTCTGGTGTGTAGATAGATCTTCGGCATTCTTCTGCATTTGATTTTTTGGATGAATCATATAAAATAGTCCTATACATTATGTATCCTCTATTAAATCTATTCTCTTACCATCTCTGACTACAACATTGCTGAAATGAAAAAAATTCCATATTAAGTCTTGTGTGTGAATATTTCCAACAGTTTTATTGGCAAGAAAAAGAAATATGCCCAGTTCAAGTGATTATTAGTAGGGAAAAGAAAAATCACTTAGTGTAATTATCCGTGAAGATGGCCTGAGTTCATTGACTGTCATCATCATAATCATCATCATCCTCATTCTCATCATTATCTGCATAGGTAGCACAACAATAAGGAAGACCTATTAATACATATTACAATGTTAATGAACATTAAAATCTTTCTGCTGAGTGAAGAAGGCATATGGACAAACAATGCACTGCATTTGTGTGATATAATGGAAGATGAAGAAAGAATCCACAGTGATACAAAGTTGGTCAATGTTCCTGTGCAAATGGGCAGGACAGAAATATTCCATGCGAACAGAAAAAATACTTTCAGCGATGATGGATAGATAGGACCACCATTTCGACTGTGATGATGGTTTCACAATTGTACACATACGTGAATTACTGCCAATGTGTACATTTTATTTTGTGAAATATTTTAATGTCATCTACACTTCAGTTAAGAAAATGGAAGGGAGACTTTAACTTTATGGAGGCGAAACAAATGTTCTGAGTTAAACAGTGGCATAGAGGGAGCCAGGGAAGACTGCTGAACAGCAGACAAAGGAGGAAAATATGTCTACTTTTACGAAGATTCAAACTTTTCGGAAAATCTAATTATTTGAATATAATGAATGTAAATTCCATTTTCTTTTTATCTTGTACAAAGATTTATATAGCAATCCCATATTTAGCAGAAACTATCAGTCTCCATTTCACAGACATTGTGGGCTCACATACATTGTAGCTACCTTGATATATGATAAATACCTGAGAACAGACTAAACCTCCAATTTAGTGAAAACACTGCATGACTTCAACTACACTTATTTCTAAGACAAATGTACCTGGACGTAGTAAAGTAACTTACGTTTCCATAAATTAGAGTTTGAGGAGTTCCAGTGGTGCAATGGGCTAGCGCACAGCACTCAGACAGAAATTAGAGCTTGAAAAATGTATGTTTTCTCTTCTTTTTTTTTTTTTTAATCATGCTTTAAAATTCTTTGGAACATAATAGGATACTAAGAACATGGTCAAAAAAACCATGAGTTTTTTTTTTTGAAAATAAAATTTAATTAAAAATATTTTAACATTAAATCACTAGGGGAAATTTTTAGTGTCAGTAGTTATCACCAAAACAAATGTGAGACTTATGAGTTCAGACACAATTTTATTACTTTAAGATAAACATACAGATATTAGTGGTACAATTATCCTAGCTATCCTGTGTATACATATACATATTTTTTCTCTCTTCTCTCTTTCTTTCTCCTCTCCCCTCCTTCCTCCCAGGTGCACTTTCCTGTTTGAGCAGTTTGTTTTTGTTTTACACTGTCTATTGTACCTTTCAGATTTTATTTACTCTTTCAGGTTCTTATAGTAGGGAGGAAATGTGATATTTCACTAATGAGTATGGTCGCCAGTTGCACCCATTTACCTATAAAAGGCTCTAGTTTCCATTGTATAAAAATACCACATCTTTTTTATCCAATCCTCAGCGGACGGACATTTGGGTTGTTTCCAAGATTTAGCTATCACAAATTATGCTGCTATCACACAATTTATAATAGCTAAATCATGGAAGCAATCCAAATATCCATCCATTGAGGACTGGATAAAAATACCGTGGCAGTTTTACACAATGGAACATTAGTCAGCTATAAAGAAAGACAAACTTGGGCAAAAGATGGCGACCAGGTGAGGAGCAAGGAAGTGATCCTCCTCGATAAACACCACCAGCTCGAGACAGACTTGGCGAGCGTGAATGCCGGGACCTCGGCTGGGAAGATCAAACTGGACGTGTTTCTCTGAGCTGCCGGGGGAGATGGGGTAGGGCGGCCCAAACTGCTGCGGCGAGACGCGGGAAAGCCCCAGACGCTGGGAGCCGGAGACGCTCCGCGCGGATAGGGGGCTTGGCTGGGTCCGACCACCCTGGGGACAAAGCAAGCTTGGTCCCTTCCGCCTCCCTAGCCGGCGCAGCTTTCCGGCGACTCCCGACAGAGATCGGCTTTTTAGCAGCGGCAACGCCCGGCAGTCCCACATTTCGCGCGCATCGGGCAGGCTGCGCAGCCTAGACCCTCGGCAGCCTGCGGTCCGTGGCCAGGGCGGCGCGAGGAGCATAGGAGGGGAGCATCCCGCTCCCTCCCCCAGACCCGGAGAGCGTGAGGAAACAAGTGGCTGCGAGCGGCGGATCGCGAGCATAGCACAAAAAACTGGCACCTTGGAACCTTCCTGCCTGCAGGGACTCCGAAAACTGGTGAGCTATCTGCGCTCGCGACCAGATCACCGAGTGGGGGAGGAGATCCATCCCTATGCCTGCAGGGAACCCTGGGAGGGTGGGGGAGCGGTCTTACACACCTCACCCAGGTCTCTCGCTAGGGAGTAGCTAACCAACATCTGTACAGCCTTTTAAGCGGAACTCTCAGCAGAAAGCTTA
>PVLD010015458.1:0-48429 GCA_004027595.1 Dinomys branickii | reverse complement strand
TCTTGTGTTTTTTTTTTTTTTCTGTTGTTGAGAGGATCAACTGTCTGACTAAATTTGCGTGTCTGTATATGGGTCCATACATCTACAATTCGAAGATATCAATGGATAAAGCAACAACTACTGTTGAGACCATATCACCTTGTCTATAGATTAGTTGTGATTGTACTATTTTCTATGATAATGGGTGTCTGTCAATATGTTTTTGTACTTTTATGTTTCTAAAATTAAAAAAAAATAATAATAAGCCATGGAGTTATTATTATGTCTTTATTTTTAGCATGAAATTTTTGAAACTTTTAGTATAATCTTTTCACAGAAAAGTGATTTACTCTTTATTGTTTTGTCACTTGTCATTATTTTAAAACACGTAAGTGAAGTCTTACAAAAAAATGTAGAATAATGTGTGACTTTTTTTGGAAATCTAAATTTTCTTGTTCCCAAGTCCCAAATATTAGTGTCTGTTCAGTATTTGCAAAGAAATATAGTTGCTGTCAAACTGAAAATAGAGGAGGAAGTGAGTCTGAGAACAGTGGCCCTTGCGTACTTGACCACAGAACATGGTAGTTTGCTGTATTCTTGGGGATTTCTGGGTAGCCCTAGACAAAAGACCTTGAAGCTCCTGGTCATCCACCAACCACTAGTTCACTTACAAGGTTGTTTAGTTTCTCAGTCTTAATCATTAAGGAAATACCTGAGGATTACCAGTTACTGTATTTGAGGAATGTACCTTGCTAATATACCTATATTAGGACTCCTCACATTAGGACATTTTAGGATGCAGGCTGGGGAGGGGTGGTGACAAAGAGGTGATTCTAATATGAAAGAAAAAAGTGACAAAGGATCCTGAATCAGAGTGGATTTGGATTTCTTTGCAGCAGCCTGGAGAGAAAACTGTAGCCCAGTGCCTTTGAAATTCTGACGGTAAATAATTTTAAACTTAGAATTACAGAGTCCACCCAAAAAATATATAAATATATACACACTTCAGCAATTCCTGTACTAATAAATGTCTGGAAGGTAATGGCCACCACTTTGAGTACCTCTTATTAATTGTAGCATCCAAAGTAACTTGCATTAATCTGATGATGTCCTGATAAATTTAGTAGTAAAATATTTACACAAGTTTTTCTTTTCCTGATGCATACTTTTTTTGGTGGGGGCAGACTCTATATGTAGTCAAATGTTGGTTAGTTAAAATCAAGTATCTTCAGCTGGGTGTGGAGGGACATGCCAGGGGCAGGAGGATCACTGCAATTTCAAGGCCAGCCTGGGCTACATTGTGAGTTTAAGGCCAGCGTGTACTACATAGTGAGAACTTGACTCAAAAAAAAGAACACAAACCCCAGAATTAAGTATTTTCAGGCATACAAAATCTTAAGACATTTACTTCCGCTATTTTCTTTATTTGATTGATTGATTGATTGATTGAGATGGGGTCTTACTATATAATTTAGGCTGGTCTTGAAATTACTGTGTAGCCTAGAACACATAGTGATTTTTCTGCTTCAGTCTCCTAAGTGCTGGATTACAGGCATGTGCCACCATGGCTATGGCTGGCTTCCTTTCATCTTTATTAAAGGCAGTTGGAGGGTGAGAAATACCAAGTAGAAAGTAACTAAAAAAGAAGACGACACAGGATACAGGAAACAAGAGATCCAACTCAGGAGGGAGATGAGTGGAATCCCCAGAACCATGTTAGACAGTTGCCCAGATGCCCGCAGTGTATCTGATGAAGGCAACCACTCCAGATTAGAAGGTTGTGAGTTAAGACAGAGATATGCTGGAAGCAGTAATCCCCAAGCTGCTTCCTGCCCTGTCTTTAACCAGAGGACAGAATTCCCTGGTGAGCTTTTCCTTGTGGGTAGCCATGGTGGACTTACAAATAAGAAATGCACAGTAGTAGCCTGCTCTTCTGCTTGTGACTCTGCTGCTCATTCCACAGCAGCATTGTGCAGTGGCTGCTCCTCACGCTGATTGGTTGTTTTTCCAAGTCTCATGCCTTTGCTCACTTTTCCGTAGAGGAAATATGTTAACTTTCTGAGATACTGACACTGGACAGTCGCAGAGGCTTTGTTCAGATTTTGCCCTTTACTTTTTTTATTTCTCTGTCCTAGACTCACTTAGAAGGGTACCGCTGACTTTATGTATCTAGGTTTTTGATTTCTATTCATTTTTTAAGACTAAAATTGTATTATTTAGGGATACATATATTGTTACATGCTAGAGGTAAAATTAATAAGTAAAGCAAGAAAATGACTAATATAGAAATTAACATAATAATTGACCGCAGCAGAGGGAGGGTATTGGAATCAGAGAGCCTCTAAGACTCTAGTGTATTTTAACAAGTAGATACATAGTTGATTGTATTAGTTCTTCATATTCACATGTATATTTTATGTGACCATGGTCTTATATGTGTTTGATACATTAAATAATACATAAAATACATAAAAAGTAAAAAGGTTTCTAAGCTCTAGCTTTCAGACCTAGTGAATCAGAAACTCAATGGATCACAGATGTCAACATAAAATATGAAGTTATAACTTTTAGGATTAAAAAGCAAGAGAGAATTTTTATGTCCTGGAGTTAAGCAAAAATTGTTAAATATGGTTCCAAAAGCACGACTTTTAAAAGGAAAAAGTGATAAATAAGACTTAATCAAAATGAAGAACTTTTGCTCTTCATAAGTCCATATACAAATGAAGAGAAGCCACAGACAGAGAAATATTTTCCAATCCTATATATGATAGTTACATATGGAACATGTATAGTGCTCCAAATTTAATTAGAAGAAAATAAGCAACATAATTTTTATTTTAAAGAAAACAATACAGAAAAGAACAATAGCAAAATACAAACAACACAAAACAAAGACATTAAAAATAATACAGGGTTTCAAACCAAATGAAAGGGATTAACAGTGCTTGTTATATAACATATTTTTACCTTCAATGAAATTGCTCAGATTACCAGGTGTAAAGATAGAAGGTTGATCAAATCACTAAGGAGAATAAGAACAATGGTAGGTTTCCCACCTGAGACCTACTCAGTCCTCATAGCAAGGGTCCAATGCTGAGTCATAATGGTGCCTAGCTCCTTTTTCCCAGAAAACCCTTCTTCCCAGCTGCCTTTGCTAAAGCCCACACATGGCAAAAAATGATTCAATCCCCTTTCAGCATGTTATGCTAAGCAACCTGCGTCAGCTACCCTGTGGCCCCCTCCCCTTGGAGTGCATATAAGCCCCAACCCTGTCCTTTGTCTTCAGAGAGCCAGCGCAGCTGGTGTTGTGGTGACTCCCTCTGTGCCCACAATAAATTTTTATATCTTGCTGTGTATATCTCTCTCCTCCTTTTCTCTGTGCCATTTTAGATTGAGTACCTAATTTTATCTCAATCAAAAATAATAATTGAAATGAACATTAGCAACAATACATAGTGTCACTAGGCAGGATTGTAGGAATTTACCAGTGGTTGTTATACTGCAAATTGTTGTTGTCACATAAGTTGCACGGATTGTCAGATACAAGCATGCAGAGTTCATCAAAATAGTGTTAAAAAAAATTTAATCATTGACCGTTCCCCTTAGCAAGACTCAACAAATCATCAGACACCAACAGTACAGTTATGCCACCGATACATACATATATATATTTATTCATTTATGCTTATGTAATTTATCTTAGTACTTTTTCTTCTTTTGCTCATCCCAGTTGTTCCTTCCTTTGAGCAGTTTCTTTCCTTTTCTTATTATCTATTGTATATTTTGGGTTTTATTTACTTTTTCATGTTCTTACACCAGGGAGACAATGTGATGTTTACACGTGGGTCCAATTTATTTCACTTATATCTCTAGTTGTATCCATTTACCTATAAAAACCTCGACTTTACCTTTTTTTATATCTGGATAATACTCCATTGTATAGAAATACCACATCTTTTTTATCCATTCCTCAGTGGATGGGCATTTGGGTTGTTTCCAGGACTTAGCTATGACAAATGTGCTGCTATAAACATAGGCGCACATATATCGCTGTGGCATGACATTTTTAATTCTTCTAGGAAGATATGCGGAAGAGGAATAGCTGGGTTGAGTGAGACTTCCAATCCTACTTTTGTGAGTAATCTCCTAACTGATTTCCACAGTGGTTTCACCAATTGACACTCCCACCAGCAGTGAAGTGTTCCTTTTTCCCCACAGTCTCTCTAGCATTTGTCTATTGGTTGATTATCTTAATGTTAGCCATTCTTTGTGGGCTGAGATGAAATCTGTGTTGTTTTAATTTGTATTTCTTTAATGATGAATGATATTGAACATTTTTTCATATATTTATTTGCCATTAGTATTTCTTCTCTGAGAAGTGTGTGTTCATCTCAGATGCCCATTTTTGGATTGGGTCTTTGAATTTTGAGGGCCTGATTTTTAAAAATTCTGTATATGTTCTAAATAGGAGTCCTTTGTCTGAGGGGCAGTTGGCTAAAATTTTTTCCCAGTTCATGGGTTTTCTTTTTACTCTGTTGGTGATTTCTTTTGATGTGCAGAAAATTTTTGGTAAGATGAGATCCCTGTTGTTGATTCTTTGAAGTATTTCCCATGCAGTTTGGTTTTTGTTCATGAACTTTCTGCCTACCCCTATGTCTTTTGAGAGTTTTACCTACTTCCAGTAGATGTAGGGTTTCTGTGTTAATATTTAGATCTTTAATCCATTTTGACTTTAGTGCATGGTGATAGACATGGGTCTAGTTTTAGTCTTCAGCATGTGGAAAGCCAGTTTTTCCAGCACCATTTGTTAAAGAGGCTACCTTTCTTCCAGTGAACATGTTTTACCCCTTTGTCAAAAATAAGGTGGCTGAGTGTGTTTGTAGCTGATCGGTCTCCTCCCTGAGACTTGCCCAGGCATCATGGCAGAGGTCCAATGCTGGGTCATAATGGTGCCTAGCTTCTTCTTCCCAGAAACCCCAACGGTTTCTTCTTCCCACTGCCTTTGCCAAAGCCTGTGTGCACCATGAAAGAATCCTATTCTCTTCAATTTCATCATTGCTAAGGAACCTATGTGAGCTGCCCTGTGCGCTTCCGCATCAGAATACATATAAGCTCAAACCTCGCTCTTTGTCTTCAGAGAGCCAGCACAGCTGTTGTGGTGACTCCCTCCATGTCTGCATTAAACTTTTATCTTGCTGTTTATATCTTTCTCCTCCTTTCCCTGCACCGATTTAGATTGAGTACCTAATAATAGCTCAATCAGTAGCTGTGTCTGCATCTTCTAACCTATTCCACTGATCTTTAGGTCTGTTTTTGCCAGAACCATGCTGATTTTATCACAGTAGCTTTGTAGTGTAATTTCAAGTCAGGGATTGTGATGCCTCCTACCTTTTCTTTGTTTCCCAAGATTGCTTTTGCTATTCTAGGCCTCTTCTGGTTCCAGATGAATTTTAGGAATGTTTTCTCTACATCTGTGAGGTATACTAGTGGAATTTTACTGGAGATTGCATTGAATGTGTACAACAATCTTGGAAGTATGACCATTTTCACAATGTTTGTTCTTCCTATGCATGAACAAGGAATATTTTTACATTTTCTGAAATCCTCTTTGATCTCTTTTTTCAGAGTACTGTAATTGTCACTCTATAGATCTTTTACTTCTTTTGTTAGATTGATTCCAAAGTATTTCATTTTTTTAGATGCTATTATGAAAGCTATGGTTTCACTGATTTCTCTCTGTCTGCTTGTCATTTGTGCACAGGAATGCTATTGATTTTTGAGTGTTGACATTGTATCCAGCTATGCTACTGAATTTGGTTATTAAATCTGTGAGCCTTTTGGTGGACTTTTTGGGGTCTTCTATATGAGTAACATGTCATCTGCAAATAATGATAATTTCATTTCTGCCTTTCCTATCCTTATTCCTCTTATTTCTCTCTTCTCTAATTGCTGTAGCTAATATTTCCAGAACTATATTGAATAGCAGTGGTGATGTGGACATCCTTATCTTGTTCCTGACTTTAAAGAGAAATCTTTCAGTTTTTGACCGTTTAGAATGATGTTAGGTGTTGGTTTGTCATAGATGGCTTTGATCAGATTGAGGTAAAGTCCATCTATGCCAATTTTCTGTAGTGCTTTTATCATGAATAAGTGTTGGACTTTATCAAAAGCTTTTTCTGCATCATTTGAGATGACATGTGATTTTTGTCTTTGGCTCTATTGATATGGTGTATTACATTAATAGATTTGCATATATTGAACCAACCCTGCACACTTGGGACAAATCCCACTTGGTCATGATATATAATCTTCTTGATGATTTGTTGCATTCTATTTGCTAGGATTTTATTGAAGAGTTTTGCATCTATGTTCATTAGGGAGATTGGCCTATTGTTCTCTTTTTTGGTTGGGTCTTTTCTCTGGTTTTGGTATCAGGATAATACTTGCCTCCAGGAATGAGCTGGGGAGAATTCCTTCCTTTTCAGTTTCCTTAAAAAGCTTGAGAAGTATTGGCATTAAATCTTCTCCTCCAAATTTTTTGTAGAATTCATCTGTAAATTCATCAGGACCTGGGCTTTTCTACATTGGCAAGTTTTTTATTATATTTTCAATTTTGCTTGCTGATAGAGGCTTATACAGGTTTTTATATCTTCTTCATTCAGCTTTGGTAGTTCATATGTATCTAGAAATCTGTCCATTTTCTCTGTGTTTTCCATCCTGCAAGAGTAAAGATTTTCAAAGTAGGTACTGATGAGCTTTTCAATTTCTGTAGGATCTGTAGTGATTTCATCTCTTTTATTCCTTATTGCATGTATTTGTTTTTTCTTTCCTTTTTAAAATAAGGTTGGCTAGTGGTTTATCTATTTTATTTAATTTTTCAAAGAACCAACTCTTTGATTCATTAATTCTTTGTTTTTGTTTTTGTTTTTTTTTTTTAGTCTCCATTGCATTCATTTGTGCTCTGAACTTTATAATCTCATGCATTCTCTGGGCTTTTGGTTTGATCTTTTTCTAGAACCTTGAGGTGCAGCCTAAGATTGTTTATTTGTGCTCGTTCTGTTTTTCTGAGGTAGGAGTTCACTGTTATAAATTTTGCTCTGAGGACTGCTTTCATTGCATCCCACAGTTTTCTGTAAGTTGTGTCTACATTTTTGTTCAATTGTACATAGTGTTTAATTTCATCTGTGACCCATTGATTGTTCAGGAGGGTGCTGTTTAATTTCTATGTGTTTATGGAGTTCTTGCGATTTCCTCTGTCATCACTCTCCAATTTCATTACACTATGAATTACATTACACATCTGATAGTATGCATGAGATCATTTCAACTCCTTTGCATTTCCTTAAGCATGTTATATGTGCTAGCATATGGTCTATTTTAGAGAATGTCCCATGTGCAGCTGAGAAGAATGTGTATTCTGATGCTGTTGGGTGGAACACTCTGTATAGGTCTATTAAGTCCATTTGTTCACATGTTTGGTTTACTTCTTTTATTTCTTTGCTAATATTTTCTCTAGTGGATCTATCTCTTTGTGACAATAGGATATTGAAATCCTCTGTTATTATTGTGTTGCTGTTTATTTCATTTTTCATGTCTGTTAAAATTTGTCTTATAAACTTGGGTGCTTCTGTGTTTGGTGCATAGATGTTTATGGTTGTTAGTTCTTCCTCTTGAAGTTTTCCCCTCACAAGTATGTAGTGACCTTCTTTATCTCTTTTAATTGTTCTTGGTTTGACGTTCCCATGAATAGTGAACTTTTTCCCTGCTTTTTTCTGGGTACCTGTCGCATGGAATGTTTTTTTCCATCCTTTAATTTTCAGTCTGTGAATTTCCTTTTGAGTTAAATTTGTTTCTTGTATATAGCATATTGTTGGATTTTGTTTCTTGATACAATCTGTCAGTGTACTTCTTTTGGTTGGTGAGTTGAGTCCATTTACATTTGATGGTTATAAGTGATAAGTATTGGTTTATCTTTGTCATGTTGTTTTCCTGCTGTTGGTTCCTCTTGTTTCCTTCTGTTTAATTGCTTGCTCTGCTTGGTGTTTCCTTTCTGTTGTTGTTCTTAAAGTTGTGGTCTTTTTTGTCTCTTTCTAGGATATCTTTTAGAACTCTTTGTAGGGTTGGTTTGGCACTCATGAAGTTCTTTAGTCAATCTTTATTGTGAAAATATTTTATTTCTGCCTTAATTTTGAAGGATAGTTTTGTAGGGTGCATCAGTCTGGGTTAGAAGTTGTTTTCTTTCAGGACCTGAAATATTTCACTCCAAGCTTTTCTTCACTTGATGGTTTGTGTTGAAAAATCTGCCATGATTCTGATGGGCTTTTCCTTTATAGGTGATCTGTTTCTTTTCTCTCTGTCTAGAATATCTTTTAGTGCTTTTTCCAATGCTGGTTTGGCACTCATGAAGTTCTTCAGTTTGTTTCTTTTCTCTCACAGCTTTGAGTATTCTGTTCCTTTGTTGAATTTCTGGGATCTTGATCACTATGTGTCTGGGTGTAGATTTATTTTGGTTATGGCTAGTTGGAGGTCTATATGCTTCACTTACCCAAATGTCCAGTTCTTTTTCCATGCTTTGGAAATTTTCTGCTAATACATCCATAAATAATCTTTTTGTATCATTTGTATTGACACCTGCTGTTTCATTGATACCTATGAATCTTATGTTGTTTTTCTTTGCTTTGTCTTACATCTGTTGAATTGTTATTTCTTGGTTTCTTGTTATTTTTAAAAGATACTTTCTTTCATGGTTATTCACAGCAATTCTGTATTCAAGGTCTGAAAATCTAGCTTCATTCAAGTGGTTTTGAATGAAGCTAAATCTGTTTTATAGATTTCTGTTGTTTGAATCTGTCTTATGCATTCCTGTTGTTTCCCATACTGTTCATTCAAGGTTTCCATTAATTTACTTTCCTCCTCTATGTTTTTTTCTATGTCTTCTTTAGATGTGCTAAGCAATTCTTCCATTATTGTTGTCATTTCTTTTTTTTACCTCAGACATTATTTCTGATCTGATGTCTTCTATGCCCTGATGGAGTTGCTTCTTTACTCCAGCTGCTATCATTTCAGAAATTTCAGGTGTATGACTTCCAAGCTCGTCTGTATTGATATTTCCTGGACTTGTTTTGGGTGGGGTAGAGGTCTGAGATTGCATTTTGCTCCTTTGTTTTGTCATTTTCAAAGATGGAGATGTTCCCTGGAGCTCAGCCTCACTCCCAGGATGATGCTGTAGTAGCAGGGCAAGGACCCAGAGGTCCCTGATAATCGATGTGACTCCCTCAATGGTGTGTGTGTGGGGGGTAGGGTGTGATCCCCAATGCTCCTACAGCTGTTTGCGGCTCATCTTGGCTCCTACTCAGGGGTTCCTACAGCTGTCCAGGTTTCAGCCCTATTTCCACTGGGGTGTAGTAGTGGGTGGATGGTTGTCACCATGTCTCCATACACTGCCACTACCCTGTCCGCTTCCCAGACCAGTGGTGCGGGGTAAGTGCACAGTCACTGAGGCTGCTGAAGCTGAGTTTCAGTTTAGCTCCCCTGAGTGTGTGGGGTGGGGGCAGGGAGGAGCACCCAAGACCCTTGAGGTGGTCTGGGGCTCCCCTTGGCTCCTGAGCTGGTGGGACAGAGGTGGGGTTGGCTAACTGGGAGTTCCTGAAGCTATCCGAGGTTCAGCTCAGCTCCCATGGGGGAAAGGGGGAGGAAGGAAAGGTTGGGGAGTGGACCCCAGGCCCTGAAGCTGTCCAGGTCTCTGTAGGGTCTTGTATGAGGGCGGCAGCAGCTTACCAGAGTTCCTGCAGCTGTCCAGGGTGTAGCTCAGCTCTCATGGGAGAAGCGGGGAGGAGGGGAGGGACGAGGAGTGGACCCCAGGCCCCTAGAGCTGTCCGGGTATCTGCCTGGTCCCAAGCTTGTGTGTGGGCGCGGCAGCAGCTCACCAGAGTTCCCCATGCAGTCCGCAGCACAGCTCAGCTCAGCTCTCACAGGGGGAGGGGGCTTTTTTTTTTTTTTTGAGACAGGATGTCATTATATACTTCAGGCTGGCCTTGGGATCACTTTGTATCCCAGGCCAGTCTCGAGCTCTCAGCAATGCTTGAGCTTCAGGCTCAAGTGCTGGGATTACAGGCATGTGCCACCATGGCCGGCAAGAAATGCTCTGTTCTTGTATCTCCTACTTGGTTGTAAATCTTACAAAAATCCTACTCCTGAGAGTTACGGGCATGGCTCTTTGGTGAAGGATTCCAGCCTACTTACCTGCCTCCAAAACCCTGGGTGCCACTTGGTTTGTTGGTCTTGGTTTCCTGCAATGCTTATTGAGAGCTGTAAACACCTTCTAAGAACTGTAAACACTTTTTTGTAAATGAGCTGTGGCTACTACAACATTAGGACATAAAGTTCTCCTGTATCTTTATTAGTAGTAATTACTATTAGTGTCTAGAACTCTAAAAAGTATGATAATAGTTTTCACTTTTTACTGCTGCTTAGTTCTGACTTCCTGATAAGTTTACCAGCATTGCTTCTATTGTTTGAGTCTGTTCCATGTGTTAGATCCTTATCCCCATGTAGCTGTGCGCAGAGGTGGAACCTTTAAGAGTTGATTGTCAGCTGACCTTCTCAGGGGAGTGAATTTGTTATTGGGAGAATGAATTTGTTATTAAAGTGAAATGGTTGCTCTCTTGCTTTCTCTTTATGCTTTCCTGCCCTTAATCTTTTGGATATGAGATGGCACAGCAGGAAGGCCCTTGATAGCTGTGGGCCCATCAGTGTTCTACTTCCTAGCCTTCAGAACTGTAAGAAGTAAGTCACTACTCTTTACAAATTACCAGTCTCAGGTATTCTGGACTGAGATGATTGGCAGTGCTCATTATCTTAATATTTTACCTTTCGTAAGTTGAATAGGCTTTAATGTAGCTCAGTGGTAGAGTACTTGCCTAGTATGTGTGAGGCCTTGGGTTCCATCTCCAACACCATAAAAAGTAAAGATGAAAAAAAGCCAGCCTGCCTCCCAAGTTGCACAGATATTAAAGTAATCCTCACTGTTATTTTTACATTTGTGTATTTCTGTGTTTAGGCCTAACATTGTCACGTGTGTTAAGTTTAAGCATGTAGGAGATTGAAGTGAAAAAAGTACACTTTGCATAAAGACACTCCTGGGTTTCAGATCTAAGCCTTGTGACCTTAGGTGTGTAATATACTTCTTCCAGGCTTGCTTACTACATTTTTTTTTTTTTTGTAGACAGGGTCTCACTGTGTAGTTCAGGCTGACCTTGAACTCAAGGCAGTTCTCTTGCCTCAGCCTCCCATCTGCTGGGATTACAAGTGTACACCACCATGCCTGGTGATTACCACATTTTTAAAGTAGATGAATAACATTTAGTCAAAGGGTTATGTATCAGTCAGGATTTACTAGAGAAACAGATATAACACAAGATATACAAATGTACAAGAAATTATAGGTTTGGCTTACAATGATCAGCCACAGAATTGGATGAGGAAGCATGCAGAGGGTGTCTGCATGCTAGAGATTGAAGAGCCCAGCCCCAGGCCTGGGGCTCATTGCAGTGTCCGTGCAAGTCCGTATCAGGAGGTTCATTGGTCTGTGACGGAATGCCGAAGAATGTATGGCAAAGGCTGGAGAGCCTACACCAGAAGGCTGAAGAGTTCCAGGTGGAAGCTGAACAGTCCACCCCAGAAGTCAGGAGATGACCACATGAAGGCAAAGACTAGAGCTCCTGTGAAGAACCAGCAGCCAGTCCTTTCTCAATTCCCTTTCTTTATGCAGCCTACCTGCCATGGGGGTGTGGAGGTGGTCCTCTGCATCCATACCCTCTGCATGCCTTCCTTTTGCACAGGCTCAGGATGAATACAAGCACCCTGGCTCCCTGCTGAGTCACTTAGCCAAACCTCTAGACTCCCCAAGTTGACAAAATGTATCAACCATAACAGGTTGTCAAATCGTTATTAGATAAATTTATACAAAATTGTAAAAAGCAAAATAAAAAAGCCCAGACAGTCTTCAGGAACAAAATGGGACAATTTGTTTTATCCAAAGCAAGAATTTACAAAACTAGATTAATAAAGACAGTTTTGGTACACAAATATATTGTACTACATTCTTGGTTCATTAAGTCAATGGAACATGATAAGGAAGCAGATATATCTATATCTGTACTATATAATGATCTCACTTGTCCAGACCAAAAAAAAAGGGTAATAATATAGTTTATCCAATCTGTATTAATGGTGGACCGCAGAAGAGTGCTGACTTAAATCTAGCAGCTGTCTGATTTCATGTTTTAAATTCATTTGAGACTCCTCTGGGCACCCCAACTTAGTCAATACATATTCATGGGTTGAAAGATCCTGGTAAGGCTCTTAGAGTGAGTTCAAGAGGCCTTTTGTGGGAGCTGAAAGAATGCCAGGGTGAAGGGAAAAGACACACGTCCAGGTCTAATTTGGAGGTAATAAACTAGAGAAGTTTCTTTTCTCACAATGTCATCAGACATCAGCCCAGGAAATAGTAAGGGATGAGTAATTACATGGCCCTCCAGTGACATTTGGGATGTGGGTACAAGTCAAGTCTCCTATGGACAGTGACGTGGTTTGTTTCCCCCAAAGCCTCATGCAGTCAGGAGGGGTGGGCTTTTCAGAGGCAGCTGAATCAAGAGTTTGTAAAGGTTTCAGTCCATAACTGACTGGCTTCAAGTCAGAGTGGCATGACAGTGGGGTAACATTCATGGTGGTGGAAGACAGCAAAAGCAATAAGAGCAAAAAGGCAAAGCAAACCTCTTTCCTTCCTTATATTGTATGCAGGCTACCCATCCTAGGGCAGGGGTAGCACTCACATCACTAATCCCGGCAATAGATAGTGAACCAATCATAAACTTTGATGCCAAGGTCTGCTGCTAGCAAGCTGAAGGATCTGCACTGGAGCCAGAAATTGACATTCAAGTTGAGAATCAAAGATTCTGCAAAAAGAACTACAGCCATCCTCAGTGACAGCAGGGTCCTGAGTTCCTCTGATGATGAGTTCATATCAGGAAAACCAGTGTGACAAGCTTCTCCAGGAGAATCAACAGTATGCCATATTTCCCTCCAGTTCTCCTTTTTATACTGTTTGCCACAATCCACAGAAGAGTGAGCCATTCACACCCAGCACCATGCTGATTCAGTTCAGCTGGGTGTTACAGGTTGACCATTAGTTAATCTACTACCACAGACAGTTCAATAAATCACTCTCAAGTAGAGAGGCAAGAAGAGTAACCCATTCCCTTGGGAGAAGAGCAGGACCTCCTTCAGGGCCATCTCCTGTGGCATAGAGAACAGCAGTGACAGACTCACAGGTCTCATTTCCCCAAGCATCCTAGTCCTGATATAAGACCATCATACAGTGCATTTCATCATAATCAGTATCCCATCCTAAAGGAAAAGGAGTCACCTGTCTTTGTGGTCTTGCCATGGTGCATCTGATCTGTAGCAGTAACTTTTGTTGTGTAAGAGCCTGCACTGGAAACTTTGTCAATTCAACCCACGGATGTACCTCTTTCTATACCATCTCAATCTCTAAAGTCTGGCTCAAGTCCTTTATTTTGACTATTTTTACTTTTTTAGGATGATTATTTTGGGAGACAGGGATTTATTGCTGTAGCCTTTGGTTGAGATGTTAGATTTAACCATAAGGACAAGCCTGCTTAGAGTGTCTGATCTTGCAATATTTTAAATTTTTACAAGATAGTACTTGACAGGTGTTGTAGTCGGAGTTTGCAAGGGGAACAATTCAATACAGTACACATAATTTATAGAATTATTTTATAATAGTCATCCAGAAAGTCAAATTCAGAAGAGTGTAGGAAATCTGTCCACAAACTAAAGACCCAAAGAATCCAGCTGAGGGCCTGGATCCCACAGCAGTGTCCTGCATGAGCCCAGCTAAAGACTTAGAGACCTAGAGCCCATCACAGTACCCTCTACAAGTCCAACTGGAGGCCAGGAGCCCACAATGTCTTGTGCAAGTCTGTATCAAGAGTCTACATTGGGAAGGCTTAGTGTCTACTGTAATAGTTTTTTTTAGGTGATGTTGATACCTCTCAATGTTCTCTTATGGGTCCACAGATCCAAGTATAGTGAGCCCGCCCCTTTTTAGCAGTCTTCATGGCTGTATTGGTAGAGAAGCACTTGACAGAGGACTTCTTGGGTCAGCTGGAGTTTGTCCTCTTTATAGGTATTTATCAGTATCAAGTCATCAGGTTGGAATGATGGATGATGAGCTCCAACAGTTGGGTCTGGGCTGGGAAAACTTAACCTTTTGGTTATATCCAATGTAAATATCTTATAGTAATATATTTACTAATGTTTATTTAGGTGTGTCATTGCCCCCACGTAGTTATCTCTTTTTTAAATTTAATTTATTTTAATTTTAAAAAGAACAAAAATTAACAAAGACAAAACAACACAAAAACAATAAAAAAATACAGAATTTCAAACAAAGTGATAGGAAATTAATAATGGTTGTTGTATTACATATTGTTATCTTCAAATTGATTACTTAGATAACCAGATATAGGCATGTAAGAATGATCAAATAATTAAACATTAACAGTTCCTTTCAATAAACCAATAGAAAGTAGTACAGTTATCTTAGCTATCTTATATATATACATATATATATACATACACAGTTTTTTCCATCTTTTCATTTAGTTATCTCAACAATCTTTAAATAACTTATGAGAACCAATCATAATGTTAACGTTTGAGGGGGTTATAAATGTGTGTGTGAATGTGTGTATGTAGACAACATTGGCATTATATTTGTAAAACCAATTTCGATATTCTGGTTGTCTAACAGCCTGAATGGAAACATGTCACCTACTTTAAAGGCATCTTTACATTTATTTATGTTTTACTTTATTTCATCTAGGATCTTCATTTGGGAACTTTTGTCCTACTGTGGCTAACCCAGGTCGCGGAGGATTGGGCATCCCCCAGATGAGCATAGATGCTCTTTTAATCAGGTTTTGTTCTTCCCCTGAGAATAAAGTGTTCAGTGTAGTTCAGCCCATGTACATGGGTTGGGGCCCAGAAATTGGTCCTGTTGTTCCCTTAACCCCAGGGGATCCTCCAGTAATGACTCCTTTTGAATTTCCTTTTTAATATTCCTGATTTCAGTGCTCACAGGAGAACATTAACTAATCCAATTTGCCCTCCTCCCATTGGTACTTCACGAAGAGGGAATGCGTTAGAACTGGATTGTTTCATAGGGAGGGGGAAGCTTGCTGAGTCCTTCCTACACTGTTCTAAATTTTTCCTCAACTTTGGATATAAAAGGATGGTTTGTGGGATGTCCTTCCCCCCTGGGTGCCTTGAGCTCCTGCTGTTTCATGGTGTCCTTCATAGCTGTGCCTAGGCTGGGAACAAACAAGATAAAAGGTCCCAGGACTTTTTATTTTTGAGTTTTCTTGTTACCCTTTAGAGGAAACACTGGCAGTGCTTCTGGGGCCAGTAGGTGGCGTAGCTGGTCCCCTCTTGTGAGCCTGAGGTTTCATTATTTAAGAAGAGATTAGTGCGTTTCGGCGGTACTGGGGATGGAACTCAGGACCCTGCGCTTGCGAGGCAGGTGCTTATTCCACTGAGCTATATCCCCAGCCCCAAGAAGAGATTAGTGCTTGACAGATTCAGTCCTCATCAGACTTGAACTTGGAGCAAAACACAGCCCTCTGACTGGCTCCCCAGGCCATTGAAGCAATAGTAGTTAATCATCTTTTTAGAAATTTTACCTTGGTCCATGCACTGTCTTTCCAGTTTTCAAGAACTCTCCCCGATGGACTATCAGGGAGAATGTCCAGCATTCCTTCCTCTGGTTCCCTAGGCTTGGACTGTTTGTTCCCCATCCTCCCTGTGCAGGAGTCTTCTTGTGTACTCAACCCGCTTACCCGGGAAAGTGGCCCCTCTTTTTGTTAAGGCTCCGACCTGCCCTACTGCAGGTGTCTACCGCTGACAATTTGTAAAGAGAATAGAGGTTTCTTCTGCATCCTCGAGAATCATTTGTCTGGGACCCATCTCCGTTACACACACTTGACCTCCTCCAGAGAATGTCACCCACCCAACAAGGCAGGACCTTAGCCCATTGTTTCTAACTTGGCCCGTGAATGCAGGTACTTGTTTGCCACAGTTTGTTTCTTACCTCCTCTGTGTGGGTTTTGCTGTCTTTAGAACACTCTATAGCTTACATGAGGAGACAGCGTATCCAGGCAGAGCAGGCCACCCCAAAACGGGGTGGGATGCGTCTCCCCTGTGCAGGGATGACCTGGTTCACACAGACAGAATATCCCAGACGAGTCCCCAGTTTGAGAGAAATGATCTCACTTGTCCAGGATCCCCCAAAAAGAGAAAAAGAAAGAAATCGGACGCAGAGGCAGCGAATGCAGGGCTTTTGATATGAACTCTTGCAAGAGTGCTGCCCGAACAGAGAAAGGTACACTCCAGGTGAGAAGCTGTGTGTTTTTATTCCTAACTCCGAGGAGTCCCTCTCCCCATCTCCCAGGGCCTGGGATCTGGGATTCACATCTCTCCTCAGAGTCTCTTTTATCCACATGTGTTGTTTCCCTCCCCATCCTTTTCCCCTATCCCCTCCTCCATCTATATTTTTCTCTGTGGTTATTTTTAGCCTGTTGGCTTCCCAGGATTTGAAAAATCTCATTTCTGGAGTGAGTCTTTGTACATCATACATGTCCTTGTCTGCTAGTTGACTAAGAGAAAGGGCTTTTTAGAGCAGTTAATGAAATATGAACCAATTAAATTTTTTTTACTGGTGCCTTATTTCTTTGAGCACCCACACTCTGCTCTTGAGTGCATCCTATAACTTCCTCTAATAAATCCTTCTCATGCCTCTTTTACTGATAGGTCCTGAAAATTCTTTTTCTGTGACAGAAGTCAGCAAACCTGCATACCTAATTTAAAGGAGTGTGTTAAGTTCTTTATTTCAGCCTTTAGGGACTCTAAGACCTAGTCAATGAAATCTTTCTTGGCAACCACAAAAGGATGTGAAAAAAGAGGATCCTTTGGTAAGTCTAGCCAAAGGACTTTTTTATTTATCCATTTCAATAAGGGTGGGCCAGGTTCTCTCACCCTCTAAGACTGTAGATTATCAAATTTTACAGATTTCCACTTTGCAAAACATATAAAAGATCTGTAGTTCCGAACTGTATTGTGCCTCATTGCTTTGAGCAACTGTAATCTGCTCTCGAGTGCATGTTATATCTTCCTCTAATCCTTCTCATGCTTAGCTCTTACAATACATAGAGTTTATATTTTAATATTTTATTTTTTTAGGACTGGAAATTGAACACAGAAGTTTTTACACTGAACTATATCTCCAGCCCATTTTTTTGTTTTATTTTTTCATGATAGGTTCTTGCTAAGACCTTGAGTTGCACACACTGAGCTTGAATTTACCATTTTCCTGTCTCAGCTTTCTAGAGTGTTGGGATTACAAGTGAGATTACACCAGCACACCTGGTTTACATAGTTAATTTATGAAGTTGGTAGGATGCAAGATAGTGCAAATGTATTCCTGCGAATGGTATTGTGGATTGCTGTGTATATGCATACCTAACAAAATAAATTAGGACTTATATCTCATATCATAGCCAAACTAAATTCCCAGTGGATTGTGGAACTGTGAAAGGAAAAAATAATAGATTTTAATAATCTTTATTGGTTTTATTTGTAGCGTGCTTTCTTTTATAGGATGAAAGCAGACACAATAGGGAGGGCTTACCAACATACACTCATTACTGCTATTGACAAAAGCTTGTCAGTCCATGTTCATTTCTGTGAATCAAGGAACCCCTTCTGTGTTGCCAGTAACCCAAGAAGTACCTGGTTCTTCACAGAGTACCTTGTAGGGTTTTGTTTGCAACTCTACATATGTAAACTGAGTTTTTGCCATCCTACTTTTTTTTTTTTTTTAATGGACCAATTGTGAGAAGGTGCTGCAAGGTCAGTGTGAATATTGAGTATTAAAAGTATAAATTTAGGTCTTTGCCCTTTGTATATGGATCTCCCTGCAAAGTTGATAGAGGCTCTCTACCAATTCTTTCCATGGTGTTACCAGAAATTATGTTTGAAACCTCAGGCCAGAATGAGCCAGGGTGTGTGTCTAGATTTTTCCATAAGACAAAGTTGCTCCCCTTTCCTCTGTTCCTTTATTGTAAAAAACTTCATACATAAAATTCAAGAACAGAGGCTATTGATTTTGAAGTACTCTATTGTTAATGATTTGAGGTTTTTGTGTCACAAATTTTTTCCAACTTGCCGCTAGATGGTGCTAAATGTTCGGACATTAATTTCAATAATGTCTGTCAAAACTTTGGCTTATGGAAGATTTGCTGGTATAGTCAGCCTTCAAGTGTTCTTGGATTCATGTCTTAATTTTATACTGGGGACCTTAAAGAGCTGGAAATTTAGTAAGTATTTACAAAGTGATGTTACAGGTAAATATACTCGATAAAAAGTCAAAAGGACAAACCAAAAAATAAGGCTGAGTAATCATGCCCATATCCTGCCTAATTTTCCTTTCAACATATTTCTCAAATGCTTCTGGTTAGAACATCTAAGATAGCTTTAATTCTGAAATAAGCGTGTTTATGATATGGTAGTAGTTAAGTATTGAGGGGTGTTAACAGCATTTTAAATGAACTATGTAGGACATACTCAATCAAAACATCCTCCAGCAGAATTCTTCAACATTAGCTTTATGTGGCTATGTGACGGGTACTGTCTAGTAGAGACAGTCAAGTGGAAATCCTAATAATTTTTTTTAAGACTGGACACTTTATGAGGAGCAACATAAAACACACCCATGCTAATGAATACAGAAAAACGTCTTCACTTTAAAAAAACAAATAATTGGTTGGCTCTGCAAATCCCACGATTCAAGTTCACTGTAAGCAGATATAATTAACTCTGTAATTAATAAAGTGAAAAGAACTTATAATTAAATCATAATAACTGCCTTGGTGATAGCCAGGAAGATGCATGAATTTCTCAAGGAGGTCTGAACTATGCACTCTTGTTGCTGTGCTCTGTGAAATTCACAAGTGAGGGATACATGTGACTTTTTCTGTTTTGGATCCTCACATATCAGAGTGCAGGATTGTCTCTTAATGGTGGGTTCTTTTATAAGTGTCTCAATTAATGTCTTTACCTCCCACTCCTATAATTTGATGAAGGCAGGCAAGATGTAATTGTAGCTTTCCTAACCTACCCTCTGTGGAGTTCTCTCAGGCTTTAGATGTGGCTTCAGTGCTAAAATAAAGTCCTAGGGAGTCTGAAATGTTTTGATTGACAATTGCAAGAATGTTAATATGTAAAAGAGTGATGATGAGGGCTTTTACTTTTCAGATGTGTAGACACTTTTCAGAATGAGGAGGGCATCCTTTAGCAAACAGGGTTTGCATGATAGAAAAGGATGTGTTTGGAGTGTCTTCCAAGCAGTGTCTAACTAGGGAAATTATTTAATCAATACTAACTAGTAATGCTCCCCACCCGGATTGAACCTAGGGCTTTTGCATTGAGCTATGTCTCCAACCCATTTATTTATTAATTTGAGACAAAATTTCACTAAATTGCCTAGGCTAGACTTGAACTTGCAGTTCTACTGCTTTAGCCTCCTAGAGTGTTGGGATTTAAAGCACGTACTAACAGATTTCCCTCAGAAACGGAGTGTCCAAAACTCATGTACAAATATGGGAAGCTGTTAATAACTCACATCACGTAGCCACTAACACAGTTTGTAGAACTGATGAGCTTACCAGAGCTGCTGGAGCCGGGGAGATGGGTCATTTTAGGCAATGGCTACCTAGGGCATCAACTCTTCAGCTTTCTCTATGGTTATGTGTCACAGGCTGTGCAGTGCCTGTTGTCCTGTGATTCTTAAAGGTCCTATGAAAAAGAGAAAAATGGAAATAAAAGGACAAAAAGAGACACAGCTACTATGTAAATATTAGCGGGTGACAGGCATTCATTATCTGCAGTGTGCTGTAACAGAGAAAGCATAGCACCCAGAGGTTTGTCATTTATACCAGTGAGCTCTGTTCATGACTCTACCTGTGTAAGTTACGTATCAGTCTTCACGTTTGAGATTTTCAAAGACAGTGTTGCCTATAAGTTCACTGTATTGTCACTGAAATTAATCCAAACTTCATTATTTATCTACTGGCTAAACAGCTTTTAATGGTCGCAAAGTTTTATTAAAGGTGGGAAAAGAAACAGACTCTACAGCGTACGTTTGGGCCAAGTAAAAGTAGGAAGAGAAGTGCACCCTAAGTGCCCTGAGATGGAAAAGTCCATTGTAGTGGTGGTGAACCTATGGCAAAACATGTTATTTTTATTTTTACTTTCTTTCTTTAAGACAAAACAGGTTAATGTATAAATTTTTTCTAACTGAAACCTCAGTATTGAGGTTTAATTGCAGTGTCGGCACTTTGTGATAAATAAGTGGATTTGGGGTTGTAAGTTTGGGCACTTTTCCCTAAAAGGTTCACCATCACTGATCTAGGGGAAAGGTGCAGAAAAGACTGAGCACAGAAAGGAGTAAATTGGGGTAGGTGGCTGCTCAGGCAGGGGGCCAAATTACCAACAGCTTTTTTTCCTCAAAAGATTGAGAAAGCTGAACAAAGTCCTGTAGCATGGAGAACAGAACGAGGAGCTGAGAAAGGTGTGCTAGACTCTAGGTTGCACACATGTACCTGAACGATCTGCTCTGCAACTGGGTTAGTGACAGGCCCTCTGGATGTTCTTTACTGACTTAGATCTGCAATGGATGACCAAAGACAGCCCAAGGAAAGAAAAGGGCGGATAAACTTGAGGAAGGTGTGTGGGCCTCTTACTAGCTGAGAGAACACAAGGGACTATGCACTTCCCCTCCCCCATTCCACATCGTCCCACATGGTGAGTCACACCAAAAACCTGTTCCTGGTGCCATGAAAATATCTCCTGAGTTCCCTAGCCAGGGCGAAGAGAGACAGGGAAAGAAGGAAAAAACTTTCATGGCCTTTTAGAAAGAAACCAAAAATGTGCTGAAAGGGCCTCACCTGCTCTTCTGGCTCACTAGGCTACTCGGTTTTTGGGTGCTGGAGGTGGTTTCTAGGTTTTCTCTGTCCTGAGCAAAGAATTGGTAAAGACAACCACAAAAGGTAGCAAAGTTTTATTAAAGGTAGGAAAAGAAACAGGTTCTGCAGAGTGAGTTTGGGCCAAGTAAAATTAGGAAAAGAAGTATACCCCACAGCGTGAGGGTGGGCACCGTGCAAGAGAGAACAGCGTGTAAACGAGCAGCGAGTAAACGTTTGTTACTGATAATGCGTATCCTCCACAACTGTGCTTTTGGCACTGTAGCCAGTTTTCCCATGGATTACACAGTAATGTGATCCTGGGTTTTCAATCTGTACCAATACAATTCAGAAAGAATCTTGAGAGTTTCTTACTGATTTGAACTTATATAGGCACTTCCTGGTTTTGGTGAAGTGTGTGAGGATACAGATATATCCTTGTTTGGTGATTTAGAAACCCAGGTCTCTAAATGAAAGCGCAGCTGTCTGCTTTTACACTAGTCATCGGTCCCACCTGGTGATTTTAGAAGCTCACGTGAGCCCAGATGCCTATTGCTGTGTCTGCTTGGAGTTGCAGTTTTATTTCCCAGCCCTTGCCTGGGGCAGTGAGTTTGTGTGGTAATGTTTACGGATGATTAATATTGAAATAGAAATGTGCCTCTTGAAGGCCTTTTTAAGGAAAGGAAGCAGGAGTGAATAGTGAATGTGTAGGCAGCAGCTAACACTCTTGTGCAAGTTCAGAATTTTCAGAAAAGCCCTCATGGCTTTGCTACTCACTGTGATTAGAAGAAGCTGGCTCTTGTTGTTTATGTTTGGAAAACGTGAAAAAAAATTTTTAATTGGGTTTTATTGGTACATTTTAGATATACATAGTGATCACATTCATCATTGGCAATCCGTACCTGTACGTGATACAACTTGTTCCCTTTTCCCATTCCCTAACTTCGTTTAACCTCTCCTCCCCTCCAGATGTATGAAAGCATTGTTTTCATGTGGAAAATGTGAAATTTTAATCTAGTAAATTTCTGTAGAATATAAGCATGCCTCATTCAAATTATGAGTCTTTTATGTGTATAGAATTTAGACAACAGCGTAGCAACTACTCATGTACCTATCATCCACTTCTATTGACTCTTGATATTTTTCCATTTTTTGGGGGCTGTTTTGTTTTTTAAGACATAAGGCAAAGTGGATACAGTGGAAGCACCCTTTGTAATCCTATTTTTTTTTTCTCCCTCCCTAACTGCTCTGATGTAGCTACTCTCCTGATACATACTCATTATATTTAGGTGTGGCCATACATAAGATAACTTTTTCCCTTGCATATTTCAATGATAGAAATAATGTATAACATTATTCTGTATTAACAACTTGCTTTTCATTAGTTTAGTGTATTAATCAGCTTCCTATCACTGTGACAAAATACCTGAGATAAATCAACTTAAAGAGAAAAGGTTTGTTTTGGCTCATAGTTTTAGAAGTTTCAGTTCATGGTCACTTGACCTGCTTGCTTTTAGGTCTGTGGTGAGACAGAACATCATAGAGGAAGTGCAAGGGGCTGGGTCTTCACCTCATGGAGACCAGGAAGCAAAGAGAAAGCGAGGGTAAGGACCAGGGCTCCACTGTACCCCGCAGTGGCATCCCTCCAGTGACGCAACTTCTTCCCACCGGTCAGAGTTTCCACCCCTTCCCAATAGAGCCATATACTGGTGGCTGAGCCTTCACACATAAACCTTGATGGGGGCGGTTTAAGATCAAAACCATAACATTTAGCATTATAGTTTTGAACTAGTGTCACTTAACCATATTGTAGGTTAGTTATTCATTTTAGCTTTTTAAATATTCCCATATATGTTCCTATCACATTTATATATTTCCTGATTACAGAAACCTAGGTTTCCAGTTGATTTGCTTTTATGAACAACGTGGTAGTGAATATTCTTGCAGGGGCTCCTTTCATACTTGTGAAAGGATTGCTGCAGACCCTAGATTCTAGGGTATATATTCAGGGGTACATTTGCTAGGATAAAGAGTATGTGCATCTTCAGCTTTACTAGCCAGGACCAAAGTATGTTTTCTAAAGTATTAAGCAAGTAAATTGTGGCAGTTTACACTCCCAGCAGTGGCATATAAAACATTCTGTTCCATATTCTAATCACTGTTGGTTTTATCAAACTTAAGTTTTGTTGCTATATTGAGGATTGAACCCATGGACCTTCACATTGAGTTATATACCCAGCCCCTTGCTGCCTCAAACTTTTTTACTTTTATTTTGAGACAGGACCTTCTAAGTGCACAGGGTAAACTTGATCTTGCAATCCTCCTGACTCAGCCACCTGAAATTACGGGCAGGTACCACCATGCCTGGCTCAGACCTACATTGTTGGCACATGATCAGTATGTACCATAGTCCCCCTTATTTGTGGTTTCATATTGTGCAGTTTTACCTGTCTGTGTTTACCTGTGACCTGAAAGTATTAAATGGAAAATTCTAGAAATACATTATTCATAGCTTTTAAATAACTTTTATTACAATATATTGTGATAATTATATTATTTTTAGTTTTTGTTAATCTCTCATTTTGCCTAATTTATAGCTTAAACTTTATCATAGGTGTGTACTCATATGTGTAGTGAAAGACAAGAGAGGGTGCAGCACTGTCTGCTTCCCTGTGCCCGCTGTGAATTTTGAAGTGTGTTTTTCCACAGATAAGGGGGGCTGCTCTGCTGGATATTCATATTGCTGTCACTCACATTCTCTTAATTATTAGTGAGAATATCATTCATTGAGCAGGTGAATTGAGGACTCCTGAGTGACAAGGAAAGTGCCATATGTTTATGTTCTAGTGAAAGGAACTGAAAACAGGCAAGAGAATGTACTATATTTTACATGACACTAAGTGCTGTGGACAGACAGATAAGAGCAAGTGCCGCATTGGTAACTGGAGGGAAAAACACTGAAAGCAGCAGGAGTAGCAAATGACAAGACCTTTGTGCGTGGCATGTTGGGAACTGCCAGGAGTCCAGTGTGACTGGAGTAGAGTGCATAGTGGGTGAAAGGGAGAGGAGATGTGGTCATTAATAGGGAGCCCATGAGCCCTTGTAGAGAATTTGTCTTTTAGTTTGAGTGTCACAATCATGTAAAATTTGACTACTTTAAGCTGAAGTGTGACATAATCTTATTTAGGCTTTAAAAGGATCACACTAATTCCTTCATTGAGAGATTGTAAGGAGCTAAAGCAGGAAGCAGGGAGACTAGTTAGGAGGTTGTTATGATCTAGTAAGAGGATGATGGGAATTTAGTTTAAGGTTGTAGAAAATGAAGGTGGCAAATAGTCAGAATCTACCATACATGCATGTATGTAGGTACACAGTCCTTGTTTAGCCATTGAGTTCCCATCCTACAACTTTCCTTGTTAAATGAATTGCCTGCTAAATGAGGAATTATATATATGTACATTATAATATTCACAATACAGTAATAGTAAAAAATCCCTCCAATGTAATGACTGCTTTTATTTGCGTAACTCTTACTTGGTGTACTGTAATGTATAATAGAACAGAAAACTACAGCACTGTACTGTGCAATGCAATCAGCAAAAATTACGGTATGTATAGACAGGGTGTGCTGTACAGAAAAAGACACTGAGGCTCTAAAAGCAAGATGTACACAACTGTAAAAAAAGAAAGTAAAAGGTTATAAGTCCAAGTAGTTGTTAAAAAGGTAGGTCATTAAACTTTTTTTATTTGATTTGATTTGTGGTACTTGGGAGTAAACTCCGGGGCTTTATACTGAGCTAAATCCCCAGCCCATTGTTTGTATTTTGAGACAGGGTCTTGCTAGTTAATCAAGTTGAGCTTAAACTTAGAATCTTACTGCCTTGGCCTCCCAGAGTGCTAGGATTCCTGGCATGTGGCACCATGCCCAGCTTTATCTGGATATATTTTAAAAGTAGAGTCAACAAAATATGCTGAAGTGTTAGCTGGGAGCTGTGAATGAAAAAGTCAGGGTTTTGGCCTAGCCCCTGAATATCTGGAGTTGCCATTCCCTGAAATATCTGTGGCAGAAGCAGGTGTAGAGAGGAGGAAAAAGTCACAAATTTCACTTTGAACAAATGAGTTACAAGTATCTGCTCAACATTTGCGTTGAGATGTTGACTAGGCAGGTGCTCACGTAAGCCAGGAATACAGCAAGGTCTGAACTGGAAGTGTGAATGTCACTGTCCTAAGGTGGTTGAAAGCCCTGAGACTGGGTGCAGGAGTGGGTATAGAGGTAGAGGGCCTAAATGAACCCTGGGCCACTTGAGGGAGATGAAGCTTGCTAACATCAGAGACTGATAAAGCTTGCTGAGTAAGGAGGATAGTCTGGAGGACTAGTGTGGAAACAGGGACTAGTTGGTTATGTCTAATGTTCTGATGGGTACAGTAGGGTGAGTACTGAGACCTGACCTTTGGCTTTCATGACATGGAGGTCATTAAGGCCTTGCACAGGAAATGTTTTGGTGGAGTAGAGAGAAGCTAAGGCTAGATAGGGTTACCCTGCAGAGGGTATAGGAAAACAGGAATTATAGGGGACAGAAGTTAATAATCACTTCTGAGGAGTTTCTTTCCAAAGGGGACTGTCAGTAGAAGAAAGTTTGGGATTGAGAATTTGGGATTTTTGTTTAAATGGGAGCTGTTATAGTGTGATGGATGCTGACATAAGTGATGTGTAGAGAGGAAGAAATAGATGATGCCGAAAAGGGGGAAATCTGGGAGGATGAGGCTGAGCTGATTAAAGGAAATCAGATCTGTGTACAAAGGAGAAGGGCTTGATCACAGTTGGAGCACAGACTCTTCAGCTGTACCAGCAGAGGGAAGAGGACTTTGGCACAAATGCAGGGAAATGATTGATTTTATATTCTCAGTGAGTTAGAAGGCTGGATCATCTGCTGAGCCTCAGGGATAGGGGTTTATGTGGAGTTGAGGGGAAAAGATCTGCCTGTACCTGTGTGGGACATACCCCGTGCCCCCAGTGTATGTGTGAAAGCACAGGCAGTGCTGGGCCTTATATACCCTATTTTTAATACACATATGAGAATATACCTATGATAATGTTTCGGCTATGAGATCTGATCTATCAGGAGGCTAGGGAGATGGTGTATGTGTAAGCCCGCACCAAAAGCCCACCCGGACCCACCAGTCGTAAGTGTACAGTGAGGTCAGCACTGTTAATACTTGTTTTCTGTTTCCTCTAACCAAAGTCACCTGTGCAGATTAGGTAGAGCTTCATCTAGGATTGAGGTTTGCCAGGGGATGATAGAAGAAAAGGAGGCAACAAAATGAGGGTGTATATTCAAAGGAGGAGGATTTTAATGGTGAATCATGGGCTCTTAAAGTGAGTGAAACATTGAAAGGTGATGGGATTAATAGGTGATAGAACTAGGGTTTAAAAATGTTGCAGTAGTCTTTGAAGAGAGGAGTTGAAAAGATGGTTGCTGGAGAGTGGGACTGTAGAAATTGAGACTGTAGAGGCATCAGCTTATTGGATATGACTTTAGGAAATGTTATACCCATCAGTTTAGACCATTCCTGTCAAGCACAACAGGAAACCTCAAAGAAGAACAAAGACGAGACACTGTGTCCCAACTCCCTGGCCCCGGGGAGAGCAGTCACATCTGCACGCACTGTCATTCTGAGGAACATGAGCACACATCTGCACTGCCCATTCGGAGAAGCGTGACCACTCCCCCTGATCCCACAAGACAGCACCTCCTCCCTTCCCCTTTACAGCCTCTGTTCTTCCCTTGCTGAGTGCTGACACTCTTTGGACTCAGCCTGCTTACACCTAAGTAAAGTAAACAGCCTCATTGCTCATGCAAAGTCTGCCCAGTGGTCTTTCTGTGCTCTCTTTGCCTCTGACACATGTGGAGCTGAAACCCAGGATAGAGCAGCCCTTCCTGGAGAGCTTTCTTTCTTTTCTTTTTTTTTTTTTTGTCTTTATGAGACAGGGTCTCGCTAGCCGTTCAGGCTGGCCTTGAGCTCACTTTGTAGCCCAGGCTGGCCTCGAACTCACAACGATCCTCCTGCCTCAGCCTCCCAAGTGCTGGGATTACAGGCGTGCGCCACCACGCCCGGCTCCGGGAGAGCTTTCAAGCTTTATCCTGAGTCTTTTCTGTTGAGACCACACCTGAGACGTGGGCCACTCAGATCACACCCTAGGCAGGCCCCACAGGCTACTTCGATCTGGTAAAGTTTTCCCTCTATCTTATCTGCTGAGATAGAGGCTCATTCTGCTTTTCATGTTCCTTAAATCTGGCACCAGTCATAGAACCCTTGGGAAGCCAGTCTTCCCTTGGTCTGACCAGCCATGGTGATGATTGGCTTGGTCACCTTCCCACCTTGCATTATGGCCCTGAGTTCCAACTGGAGACGTCTGCTGTGGACCCATGCTGCTGCTCTTAGTACCTTTCTGTCTGTTCTCCATGAGAAATCTCCCTTCCTCCTTCTCCCCTCCTCCATCTCCCCTAAGGCTGTACACTAAAAAACCTAAAGCCTCGCCACCTGTACCCCATTGAAGCCCAAGTGCCTGATTTTTTTTTTTTTGTAATACCAAGGGGCCACAGTATAAGCTTGCAAATGGCTCTTAATGGCCATAAAATGGCACCTTTGAGTTTTCTGTCTTGTAGGACTTAGATAATTGTTGCCAAAAATTGTGAAAATGATCGGAGGTACCATTTGTCCAGGTGTTCTTCACACTCCGTAACCTTCCTACCTTGTGTTCCTTCTGTAATCCTTCACCTTTCCCTTCCATCTCCTGCCCCCTCTGACACTGAGTCCTCCCTGATGACAGATCCTGTCTACCTGACTCTCCCCAGGCAGCCCAGGATTCCTCCCAAGCCAAGTCCTTCCTGTGAAGGTCCCCGTTGGAAATCAGACTGCACAGCACCAGCAGCCACCTCAGGGTCACAACTCCAGGGGCCCTCAACTGGCTCTTTCCCAGACTCTCTTGACTTAGCCACTGAAGACTGAAGCTGCCTGACGGCCTCAGAGGACCCCTGGGCCATCTCAGATGCTGAGTTTCAGGTAACTCTTCTGGTAGTGTATAAAGTCTATCCGCCTTCTGATCCATATGGGAGCCGCTCATTCCACTGTGGCTTTCTTTTAAGGACTAGTCTATAGCCCCAACTACTGTTGTGGGTATTGATGGCAAAATCTCCAGAGCCTTAAAAACCCCTCTAATCCAGTGTCAGTTAGTCCTGTGCTCTTTCTCCATTCCTTCCTGGTCACTTGTCCAGGATAAGACATTTTGACCAAACTGTCTGCCACTCTGACCATTCCCAGTGTACAGCCAGCCTTCATAGCTGTGCTCACCTCTCCCTCCCTGTGCCCTCTCACTGCTCCCATAGTTTCCCTCACCTCAACCCCAGAGCATGCGATACCTCTTCCCCATCACCATCCCTGGCCCCAGCCCAACAACTGCTTAGCATCCCACTTAAGCCAAACTACCCCGTCCTGCCCAGTGTCAATACCCCAACCTAACCCAGCTTTACAGGGAATAAAGCCTATCATTTCCCATTCACTACAACATGGCTTCCTGGTTCCCATCAGTTTCCCTTATAACACCAGATTCTGCACTTATATGTTGGTGTAAGATCTCCACACTATCAACCAAATCATTCTTCCTATCCTTCTTTCGGTACCTAGCTTCTATACCTTTTTTTGTCCACTGTTCCTCTGTCTTCCACCCAGTACTGTGTCTTACACCTAAAAGGTGCCTTCTTCACCATCTCTTCACACCACTTGCACAGTTCCTCTTTGCCTTTACCTGGACCGACCCTAACTCCCATTAGTCTTCACAGTTGACCTGGTCTGTCCTTCATCAAGGCTTTAGAGACAGCCCCCACTACTTTGGTCAGACCCTCACCCACAATTTGCTTTCCTTTCATGTCTCTTCCTCTCATCTCATATAGTATGTTGATGGCCTCCCCCGCTGCAGTCCCTCCTGTGAGTCCGCCCGTAAAGATACCCTCTTATTATTACAACATCTAGATTCTAAGGGGTACTGCTTACTCCCTCTAAGGCCCAAATCTGCTCCCCATCTCTTACCTATCTAAGCATCATTCTCCACAGACATACCTGAGCTGTACCTCTGGACCACGTCCACTTGATCTACCAGATCCAACCCCTACTACCAAATGAAAACTCTCCTTTCTCTGTGTTGTGGGATATTTCTGCCTCTGCATGCCTGGCTTCCCCCTCCACACCAAGCCCTTTACAAACTTACCAAGGAAAATCTAGTTGAAACCCTAGACCACAAAGCCTTCCGCCACTCATCTTCTAGCCCCTAAAGGAGAATCTAAAGATAGCCCCTTCCCTGGCCCTCTTGGACCCTACCCAACCTTTCTGCATCTACACACTAGAGCACAGGGGATGTGTGGCTGTAGGCCTCAGGGACCAAGCTCACACCCGATTGCATTTCTGTCCCAGTAGCTTGATCCCACTGTCTGGCTGGCTATTGTGCCTACAGGCAGCTGCTGGCATGGCCGTAATGCTCATAGAAGACCTCAAGATTACCAGGCATGCCCTATTCATCCTCTGTTCTTCCCACAACCTCCAGGACCACATGTCTTTGTCCCATCTCTCTCACTTTCTTTTAGCTCCCTGTCTCCTCCAGCTCTGTGCCTTTTTATAGAAAGCCCCAGAGTCACCCTTTCCTTAGGCTCCAGTTTCAATCCCACCTCCCACCTTATACCCACTCTACCCCTTTCTGAAATCCCAGGTCCGCATGACTGTGTGCCGTTAATCCACATGGCAACGTCCCCTTTGCTTCACATCTCAGCCTCCCCTTTCTGTCCCTAGTCATACTTGGTTCATTTTTGGAAACTCATGTAAATCAACCCACACCTTCCCTGCTAGGGTGGGTTATGTGATCATCTCCTGTGACTCCATCATGTAGACCACAGTTCTTCCCCACCTACCATCTTTCAACAGGCTGAGCTGATTGCCCTGACCCACATGCTCACACTGGCTAAGGGCTTACAAGTTAACAGACACACCATTTCCAAATATATATTTACAAAACCATGCTGCTATCTAAGAAGAGAGGGGTCTCTTCACTTGCTGAAGGTCCTTAATAATCAGTGCCCTTCTCTTTAGAGCCCTCCTCAAGGCCTCCCTCTTGCCAGCCTGGGTTGTTATACTTTACTGCAAAGGTCTTATAATCTCAGCCAAAGAAGCAGCTCTCCACTCTTAAGTGTCAACATTTCAGCTTTTCTGACATTACCCCAAACTATACCCCTCCAAATGATAATAGTAATAGGCCCTCTGTCCCAAGAGTGGATGTTTTCTGAATCAAGGAAAATTCCTCCTTCCTGCTTCACAGGCATATACTACTACCCTTTCCTCCTACCCTGCTAATTTTCACGCAGGCTATAGACCCCTGATTTGATTGCTTAAGCCTCTCTTTTCTCTCCTAGAAAATCTGAAACTATCACCATCCAAGGCCTCTCTACCATGCATCCACCCTTAAGGGTTTCCTTAGACCCCTCCTTTCCCTATATATCAAGTATAAGGCTTTGCTCCAACTCAGGACTGGCAAATTGATTTCACCTACATTCCGCCAGTGTAAAAGATTATCTTTTACTCTGGATCAGTACCTTTACTGAGTGGGTTGAAGCCTTTCCTCCAACTCAGAAATAGCCTCAGCAGTAGTTAATTAATTCCCTTTTAGCCAATATTATCCTGTGATTTAGCCTTCGTACATCTATCCAATAAGACAATGGTCCAGCTTTCATTAGCCAAATCACCCAGGAGATAGCAAAGTCCCTTGGTGTCCAATGGAACCTCCACACCGCATACCATCCTCAGTCATATGGAAATATAGAAAGGGCCAATAGCCTCTGCAAGGCACACCTTACTAAGCTTATACTTCAGCTCCGTAAAGATTAGTCTTCCTCCTTCCAGTCACTCTCCTTCACAGCTGAGCCACCTACCTGGGAGCTCACAGGATGCAGCCCTTTTGAGTTTTTTATGGGTGCACCTCCTATTGGGCTCAACCTCAGCCCAGAGGCCATCTCTATTGGAGACTGTCTCCCAGTCCTTTAATAAGCTGGAACAGAAATGACACACCACCAGCCTACTCCTTCCCTCTCCAGACACCCAGCCTTTTGAGGAGAAACTTATGGGCAGATAGGTTTTAATTAAAGGTTTAAACCCTGGGTCCTTACAGCCCAAGTGGACAGAACCTATTTCATCATCCACAGCGCCTGGACGGCTGTCCATCTGTGAGACCACCCCTCCAGTGGCTCCATCACTCCTGGGTAGAGCTGTGTCTGCTGACAACTGGCCTGACCTTCCTCGTGGAAATTGCGAGTAATCTCTCCTACTTCCCCCAGACTGTCTTGAATTCCAGAAGGTACCTCAGTGCCCTTCCCCTGCCTATCCTGCCACTTCACCTACTTCCTTCATTTCGACTGCCTTGCTCTTTCTTGGCTTCAGAGATATCCATAGGGGGAAGAATTTGTATATATATGAATGAGAAGATCCTAAACATCCTCTGTTTCTACTGTGTATTCTTCTGTGGATTTTACTTACAATCCTGTTATGGTTTCAGGTCAATTATCTTTTGCCTCAGGGATGGAATCATTTCTCAGGCTCACATTCACCCTCCCCCTAACTAGTTTCCCCTCTTACGCCTCTCCATGCTCTTTTATCTGGCCAGCCCTCCTGTTCCTTTTACCATGCCCTGCGGTCACACTTTCACCACTTATGCCCACAGTCCCTGACTACCTCCACAAGACTCTACAGTTAACTCATTCCCTGTTAAACCAGTCCAATCCTTCTCTAGCCCAAGACTGCTGGCTTTGTATCTCTATGTCTGCAGCGAGCTATGTGGCTACTCCTGTTCCTCCTAAAGTGTGGGTCCTCACCAACCTCACATACCATCCCCAGTATGAAATAGGAGTCCCACTCCAACTCCTCAACAAAAAGTCCTTGGCCAGTTTCCCTATCAATGACATGACAAAAAAGACTCAGACGGGACGTGCAGCGCAGCTCCTCCAGTCCTATATTGCTACCCTTTCCTTATATGAGAGTTCAACAAAGCCCATCCATGGCCCCATAACCACTGATACTACTCTGACTTTCCAGGCCCCTGTCTGCATTCAGCGTAATCTATCCTCTGGCCCACTGCTAGGACATCTACTCCCCGAGCAGTGTAACTATACGCTGCTGCTACTGGCCTCAGCTGATCATGCCAACTACTGGGTCACCCAGGATGCTTCTTTCACTCAGCCTGTCCGTTTTTCTGGCCCTCCCAAGGTTATGACAACATCACTGCTCAATAAACAGTCAGGGTTCTGTGACGGCCGCCACTTTCCGTGCATGACCATCCACCCATGGACTCCTTGTCACCAGCCTCCCACTCGCTCAGAGTGCCTGCTTTTGCCCACCTTTAATGATTCCTTGGAATGGCTTCTAGTAGACACAAAGAGATTCTTCTTCCAGTGGGAAAATAGAACAATGGGTGCCAGTCACATCCCCCGTCGGGGGCCCTTCCAACCTCTGACAGGCGCTGCCCTGGCGGGTACCCTGGGCGTCTGGGAAAATGAAAATAAAAAACGCACACACCTCTTTAACATTCATAATCAATTTTGCTTACCCAGCCAAGGTGTTTTTTTCCTTTGTGGTACATCAACCTACCTGTGTCTTCCTACTAACTGGACCGGCACCTGCACACTGGTGTACCTGAGTCCCAAAATAGACATCGTCCCAGGTAACCAGAGTCTGCCGGCCACCATCAGAGCACAGATTCGATACCGAAGAGCCCTACAATTAATACCCCTGCTTGTGGGTCTAGGTGTCACCACTGCCACAGAAACAGGGATAGGAGGCCTAGCGACCTCGCTGTCCTACTATTCTTCCCTATCCCAAGATTTCTCTGATAGCCTTGAAGAAATAGCCAAATCCATCCTCTCTTCACAGACCCAAATAGACTCCCTGGAGGCAGTGTCCCTCCAAAATCGTAGAAGCCTAGATCTTCGCACAGCTGAGAAAGGCGGCTTATGCACATTTCTTGGAGAAGAATGCTGCTTTTATAACAACCAGTCAGGCATATTGTGAGATGCAGTAAAACAGCTCATTGAAAAGGCTTCAGAAATTACACAATACACTGGACATGGTAGTGCACACCTGGAATCTGAGAACTCCGGAGTCTGAGGCAGGTGGATAGCTGTGATTTGGGAGGCCAGCTTGAGCTACATAGTGAGTTCAAGGCTGGTCTGACCTATGTAGTGAGACCATGTATCAAAAAACAAAAACAAAAGCAAAAGCAAAAAAAAAGCCACCTGAAATTAAACAACACTCATCTGATTGTTGGACTCACGTTTGGGGCTGGGCCTCACGGCTCCTGTTAGCCAGACCGTTTGCCTCTAATCTTCTCTTCCTTTTGGGGCCATGCCTCTTCAGCTTGTCTTTATAATTCTTAAAAAACCAAATTCAGGCTCTCACCAGTTGGTGTGACAGATGCTAATTCTGACCACCCCCCAGTACCAACTTTTTCCCCAGAACTTCTCTCCTGATGAAGGCGTCTGCGCAGCCCATACGTCCCGCATGAAGAAGCCATGAGAAACAGCGTCCATTTCCTCAACCCTCCCTTTATAACATCAACAAAAAGATGGGACTGTCACACCCCGTGCATGAGACCATTCCCACCTGGCACAACAGGAAACCTCAAAGAAGATCAAAGACAAAGCACCATGTCCCAATTCCCTGGTTCCAGGAAGAGTGATTACATCTGCACTGCCTTGTAAGGAATGCGACCACATTCAAATCTGCACCATCCATTCAAGAAGTGTGTTTAGTATATCTTGTGCCCCCCCCCAAAGATTCCACAGGACAGCAATCCTTCCCTCCCCTTTAAAGCCTTTGTTCTCCCTTTGTGGAGTGTTGACACTCTTTCGGACTCAGCCCGCTCTCACCTGAGTGAAATAAACAACCTAGTTGTTAGATGAAGCCTGCCCGGGTGGTGTCTCTGCTCTCACTCCGCCTCTGATACAAGATTGAGTAACTAAAGCTCAGGGAGTGTGGATTGTGGGAGGAGAGGAGGAGGTGCTGTTTTTTAAGGAGAGCAATGCTGCAGAGTCATGGCCAGGAGCTAAAATCCTAAGGATCTAGGTTGGGGATGTTGTGTTGGCTCCTGCAACAAGGAGGATTAGGGATGGTGCAATCTGATACTGTGAGACTCAAAGCTGAAATCTTAGCGTGGCAGGTGAGACATTGCATTTCCTGTTTCCAGGCCCTGAGATTCTGCCTCAGGCTGGGGTGGAGCTTGGGCAAGGGTGATTTTATTCAAGGAATGTACAGCCAGGGTTGTATCCCTGTTCCACCTGCAAGAAAGAGGTTGAGTAATTTGGGTTGATGACTATGCATTTCATCAGGAAGCTGGAAAGAGGTTTGTGAGTTTGGGAGGAGTGGGGCATCTTTGGATTTTCCATACTGTAGGTTTCCTGTTTATATCCATGATTCTTTTTTCCTGTTGGTAAGTGTTGAATTTGTTTTGGATTGAGCATTATAAAAAAGTATTATGGTTTATAATAGTGAAAAGTATGGGCTGGGGATATAGTTCAGGGGCACAGTGCCTGCCTGGCAGGCATAGGTCCTGAGTTCAATTCCCAGTACCAAAAAGGAAAAAAGAAAAGCATGTACTCTCACACATCATGAAATGCAGATAGGCATCCAGAGGTTGTTGGCATTTGCACTCCTCTTTTTCACTAGCCTCTCCACCAAGTGTGTCTCATTTCTTACAAACAACTGTACTCTCTTTCCTTTGAATGACAGATAGATCTCTTCATGTTAAAGTGCACTGGCTGTAAGTTACATTGTGATAGGTTCTGCTTTTCTCTTAAGGTACACGGGCAGCTTAGAAGAGGGCTTATAAAGTCAAACATAACTTTAAAAACTGGTTCCCTGGAGATGCATGGGTTAGGGACAGAAGAGAGCCTGGCCTTTTCTGCTGTGCCTATATCAGCTTTGGCCCTGCATGACAGACGATGAGCTATTTTGGCAAGTGGATATTTGCTGTAGGGGACAGGGCTTTGAACAGTTGGCTATAGATAGTCAAAACCTCCACCTACTTGATGATGGGAATATGACCATTCGACATCTTTTTTTTTAATACTGTGAACTGTGCACTTCGGGTGATAATGTTGTGTTAGTGTGGGTTTATCAGTTGTGACAAATGTTCCAGTCTGCTGTGGCTGTTGATTGTGGGAGAGTCAGGGTGTACAGGGGATGAGGTACATGGGGACTCTGTATTTGGTGTTCACTTTTACTCTAAACTAAAACTGTTCCAAAAAATAGTTTATTAAAGGAGTAGAAGAGTAATTTGTAGGTTTTTTTCAGTGACATGTTTCAATATATAACTTTCTAAAATACAGTTACTCTCTTTTTCTCTTTGGACAGTAATCCTTGTTTGCTGTCAGTAAAAAATACCAAAATAATTCACGTTCTCAGATACCAACGTCTTCACTATATAAATGAGCAAACCCAGACCTTCAGAGGTTGTAGGAACCAGGAGGCTCAGGTCTCTAGACTTTCATTCATTGTCACCTGAATTATAACTTTTGATTCCGTGTTCATTTTGTGAATATTTTATCCCTAAATCTGGTGTGATAGCCTTAAAATACAAAGTTTGTTTTACACGTTCACTATTAGAACAGAATTTTTTTTTATAACACTGTCGCACTCTCTTATGGTGTATATTACCCAGATACACTTATTTCTCAATTCTTTAGGACAACTTTACTAGCTTTTATACAAGTACTTACTAATTGTGGCCAATAAAGAAACATCTGAATTGCTATTTTGAAGACAATTTCCCTTTACTTGTAGATAGACTATTCTGTATGAGATCTTTTAAAATAAAATACCTTTTAGTATATGTGCTGCCAAAGCAAGCACTATGCTTTATCTTTTTAAAAACAGTGTTCAAGGCTGGGCATGGTGGCAAATGCCTGTAATTCCCGCATTTGGGAGGTTGAGGCAGGAAGATTGCTTGGAGTTTGAAGCCAAACTGCATAGTGAAACCCTGTCTCAAAAAGACAAAAAAAAAAAAAAAAAAAAAATCAAGGATCATGTAGAATGACTATTCATTTGTTTAATTTTAACATTATATTAGGTATTTATTAATCTATTGATTATTAGTTTCATAACACATAAATAATCCTGAATGACATTCTCTGTTTCCTAGGACCCAGTTTCTTCATATCAATCTTTCCTCCCCATCACCAAAGACTGAGTAACCTAAATGTTTCTGGTTTTCCTTTAAGGGTATAATATATATTTTAATTGTTAGAATCATCAAAATATGTCACCTTTTGGCTGTTTTAAATAGACTAAGGTGAAAATTTAATATTGAAGGTGGTATAAGAAGTCAAATTTTTCCACATACTGTTTTTAAGGTATCATTTATCTGGCTTCAAAACAGAAAAGTGTGTTCTACTACTCTCCCTTCCCACGGGAAGATGAAATGCTAAGTCTTGGTTTCAAATTTAAGGAGAATAAACTTCTGGTCTTTCATTTCTTCCCTTTTGTCACATGATTTCATAGCTTTTTCACGTGGAAGGGCCTGCAGAAGATACTTCATAATTGATCACCCTTTTCATTTTATAGGTGAGGAGAGACACATAAGTAACTTGCCTAAGGCCTTACAGCTAGCGCTCACTTTCAGTCTTTGGTGTCTGTCCTGGGCAAAGTGGTTAATACATCTACCCGCTTCTTTTACAGTCTTATACTTGGCACTAATGATGCCCACCTAGTCTGTTCTCAGCCAGCCTGGACTGTATAACTGCTGATGAATCTGAGGCAGCCCTGCCGATACCTCTTTAAGCATAAGATTGGAACCATAGTGACAGTGTATTTCCCCAGCTTGTGCTATTAGACTCCTAATCAGTGCTGGTTTAATTTTTTTTTAATACAGGCTCTTGCTGTGTAATTCAGCTGGGGATCTTCCTGTCTCACCCTCCCAAGTGCTGGGATTACAGATATGTGCCACCATCCCTGGCTAGTAGCACTGCTTTATCCATTCAAACCAGTAGTCAAATTCCTGTGGGCACCAGGTAAGGGTACCATAATAGGCAGAATAATGGACCCTTAGGTGTTTGTGCCCCAATCCCTGGAACTCATGTACATGTTAGGTTACTTGGCAGAAATGAGTGGAGATTGCTAATTATGTGACTGTGGAGATTGTCTGGGATTAAGTCAGTGGTCCCAATTTAATCATGGCTTCCTAAAAGTGGAAGAGGAAAGAAGAAGGAACCAGAGAAATTGCTTCAGGAGAAGGCCTAGGTTGGCAATTTCTAGCTTTGAAGCCGGAGGGAGAGGCTGTGAGCCCACGAAACATTTCCAGGGCTGGAAAAGGCAAACATTCTCCCTTCCAGCCTCATAAAAGAATGTATCCTGCAGACACTTGGACCTCTGCCAAGGAAGATCAGTGTTGGATTTGTGATTAACAGAACTCTAAGATAATTAAAAAAAAAGCCACTAAATTTGTGGGAATGTGTCATGGTACCCATAGCAAACTAGTAACAAGCATTTATTCCGCTCTTCAGAAAAATATCCTGACTGTGGTTCTCTCGCGTGTGGTGGTGTCTGGTTGTTTCATTGGCTACACTGGTTTCCTTATTTATCCTGACTCCATGTTCTTAGCTAGAACTTTGGGTAAAACAACGTACTGTAAAGCCATCTGTTCTCCGCTTTGGCCATCGTTATGATACAACTGCCCAGCATCTCATTGGATTTACAAAATATAATGCCTAAAGTGGCTACATTAAATTTTGAAACCATTTTGCTGTGGACTGCAACTTTCCAGGAATTCAAGGTCATATACTGACCCAGTGCTCCCAAGTGTCTTGCCCTCTTACCTGCAAGCAATTGCTTTGTCACCTCACAGTATCTAGCCGGGAAACCACATGTGTGATGACAAATGCATCAGTTCATGGCTTTGCTTTCTGATATTTTTATGTATCAAGGGAGGCAGATTCTGAGCTGGTTACCTGTTTTATTGAGCTGACATGCCCAGTGGGCTAAAGTGTACATTTAACAGTCCAGTTTGCTAAGATGTGGTTTATATATCTATTAGCTCTACAAATGACATAATCATGACTTGATGCGACACCAAATTTTTTCTTATTCCCCATGGCTGTTTTAAAATTGATTAATGACTTCCAGGAAGATGGCAGAGTGGTGAACAGCTAATAAACAGCTTCCCCAAGATTTGGTGTTCAGACACTGGAATATAGCAACTTGAGGAAGAGAAGAAGGAGGGAAGCAGTTCCCTGGGAACTTACAAGGATCTGAAGCAAGAATGGAAGCCCACAGAGAAAGTAAAGATGCAAAAGGAAGTAGCAATCAGTCTTTTCTCCTTGAGCCCTGACTCACTCTGAGGGAGGGACAGCTCCCACTGCTGACCTATGGTACTACTGGTAACCCCAGAGGCCACCATGGAGAAATGCACCAGTTGAACAGAGCAGTGGACACAGGACTGCAGTGACTGGTGAGTGATTCAGGTTCAGATAATCCCTGAGAGGGGGCACTTGGCCAGTAGCCATCTTAGAGAGGGGCCAGCTGAGCTCAGAACTCAGAACTGGTTTGGGATGGCTCCATCTGGCAGCTCTCAGTGTCAAGGGGAGGTGGAACCGAGCTCAAGTCAGCAGGAGGAGTGCAAGCTACCAGGAGTGGCTGAGTTCATACTACTAGGAGGTGCATGGAGTGTTGCAGGATGAACAAATTTGGTTCTAGCCCTGCAACCAGAAAACAACCTAATTATTCAACATGTATCTGGGCTCTGCTTGCCCACTCTTGTCTACTAGTAAGAGCAGAGACATGTCTTGAAGTGGGCAGTATTTTTTGTTTGTTTTTCTGTTTTTGTTTTTGTCTACTATTTCTATACATGGAATAACCCAAGAGGAAGAGATAACAATCATAAGTATATATGCATTAAATTCTAATGCACCCAACTGTATAAAACAGTTATTAATGGACATGAAAAATCAATTAAACACTAACACAATTGTAATGGGGGACCTCAATACCCTACTGTTACAAATAGACCGATCAACTAGGCAAAAAAATCAACAAAGAAATGTCCTAACTGAACCAAACCTTTCAACAAATGGCCTTAGTAGATGTCTATAGAGTATGCCACCCGACAACATCAGAATACACATTATTCTCAGCTGCATATGGGATGTTTTCCAAAACAGACCACAAACTCATAGAACATGTTTAAGTAAATGCAAAGGAATTGAAATTATCCTGTCTTAGTTACTTTTCCTGTTGGCTGAGACAAAATATCCAACACCTAAAGTTAAAGGAGGAAAAGTTTATTTAGGTCACAGTTTGTAGAGGTTTCAGTCCATAATTAGTTGGTTCCAAGGTATGGTGGCACATGAGGGGCAACTATTCATGCTGCTGGAAGATAGCAGAAGTAACGAGCAAAAGAGTGAGCCAAGCATCTCTCTGCCCCTTCATTAAGACTGCTGGGCTCAGGGTTGTGCAGATGCAGTCGGTGAACTGATCCAGCAGTGACCCACCTTTAATCCTAGTGTTGAACAATCACAAACTAGATTGGAGCTACCTCCCAAAAAGGCCCATCTAAAAGTGCATGAGGCTTTAGGGGGATATCTAAACACAATAACATTGTGTCCCTGCCCCCCGCCAAGGCTCATGTACATTTCTTTATGCAAAAGGCATTAATCCATCTCCAAAAGTTGTCAAAAGTCCTGACAGTTTCAGCATTGTTGAAAAGTCCAAGTCCTTAGTCTCCTCTGACACTTAAGACAAACCCTTAGCTGTAAGCCCCTGTGCAAAGGAAAAGAGAGGTAAACGCTTTCAACATTCAGTGCCCCAAGATAGACATAAATGAGGATACAAAGAAATAGGACCAAAGCAAGTCCCAATTCCAGCAGGGCATACATTAAGACGTGTAGTTCCAGGTGCAGCATCCAAGGCAATCTGTAGCAAGGTGTGAGCTCCAAAGGGCTTGGATAGCTTCACCCCTGTGGTACTTCCAGTGGTTGTAGCTCCCATGGATTCTCTGTTGGCCCCGCTCTGCTGCTGTCTGGCAATACTCCTTAGAAGATCCATGTTCCTGGCTTCTCCAAACCTCTGGGGTCTCCACTGCACCTTGGTTCTACACTCATAACTTCACACACTACCCTCTTAAGGCACACTGCCTGGCTTCTTTGGTCTTCTGAAATGTGGGTAGGTACCTTCCTGACTTCACAGCTGACATTCTGCATGCACCTAAAATTAGTACCACATGGATGTTGCCAAGGTCTACTACCAGCTGGAGAAGTAGCCAGGCTCCCCTTTGCCTTGGCTATAGGGATTGAATACCTGGATCACTGAACACTCTGAATCTAATTTTGAGGAAGAAATCCTATGTTCTACCTTTACTGTGGGACATGGTGTGGCTGCCATCATTCTGGAACACGATACTGTGGGACTCACTTTTCAAAGCAAAGTCTTTCACTTTTGTGATTTTGAGGGTGCAAAAGGTGGAGTCCTGCTGCTTCTTGTGATGCCCTCAGGCCCTCTATCCTATTCCTTCTCTGAAAACCAGGTCTCCTCTGCTCTATCTTTGCATTCCACAGCTTTACTGGAGCTTCCTGCTTTACAATGTTTTAAACCATTCTTCTGGCCTCTTTGCTTTCGATTCTCAACTGAAGCCCCCAACAGTAGCCATGCTACCACCTCAACGTTAGACTGCCTTGACATTTCTTCTGCCAGATTAATTAGCCTGCCACTCTTAATCTCAGTCTTGAACACACTCTGGACATACTAAAAATGCAGGTAAACTTCTGCCAAGCCAGAATACATCATCTGGAGTTTGACAGCCAATGCGGTCCTTTTTATCAGAAACCTTGCAAGACTGGTCTTTACCAGCAAGATTTCTATCCGCCTTCTGGTCTTCTCAGTTCTGACCAGAATCTTCCATACAGAACTGCCTCAGGTGGGCCAGCTCTATTTTTTCAGCAGGTATCTCCAAACCTTTCCAAACTCTTCTCACAAGCCATTCCCAAAGGCTCCTGAACCACATGGTCAGGTATAGTCCCAGCAATGACCCCACTTCTCTGGTACCAAGTTCAGTCTTAGTTACTTTTCTTGTTGGTGAGACAAAATACCTGACACCTAAAATTAAGAGAGCAAAGATTTATTTAGCTCCCAGTTTCTAGAGGTGCCTGTCCATAATCACCTGTCTCTAAGGCAGGGTGGCACAAAGGCAGAAGGGCAGCCATTTATGATGGTGGAAGTCAACTAAAGCAACAAGACCAAAAGAGGGAGACAAGCCTCTTTCTGCCCCCTGCCTTTTTATATCCCAACTGCAGGGATTGGGGTTTGTGAATGCAGTCAGCGAACTGATCCAGTAGTCACCCACCCTTAATCTCAACACCCTTAATGCTAGCATTCAACCATGAATCAATCACAGAGTAGATTCAGCAAACTCTGAAAAAGCTGCATGTAAAACACAAACCCCGTCTAGAAGTCAAGCCCCATGTATTATCAGAGCATAGGGTAAAAGAAACCATAAGAACTTCATAAACATGGATATTAAGTGACATCCTCCTGAGCAACCAGTGGGTTACAGATGAAATTAAGAACCTACACAGTTTCTACAATTAAATGAGAATGCCAGTATAATGCACTACAATTTATGAGATGCAATGAAAGCAGTCCTACTAGGGAGATCTATACTGGTGAATATGCATATCAGAAGAACAGAGGAAGCTAAAAAAAAATTCAAGCTAATGTTGAACCTAGAGCTTCTAGACAAAGAAGAGTAAGTTAAGCCCAAAGCTTATGCCAGGGAGGAAATCATAAAGATCAGAGCAGAAATTAATGCAGTGGAGACTCAGAAAGCAATACAGAGAATCAATGAATTGAAAGGTAGTTCTTTGAAAGATGAAATAAAATTGACAACCTTACTGAAAAAGGAAAGAATCAAAACCACACAGTTAGGAATGAAAAGGGTAAAATCACAGCAGATCCTGCAGAAATCCAAAAGACCACCAATACCTACTTTGAGAACCTATATTCTAATAAGATGGACAAGATAGAAGAAATGGACACGTTTCTACATGTGAATTACCAAAGCTGAATCAAGAAGACATAAAAATTCTAAATAAACCAACATCAGTCAATGAAATTGAAGATGTAGTTAAAAACCTACAAATAAAGAAAAGCCCAGGCTCTGACAAATTTACTGCTGAATTGTACAAGAAATTTAGAGATGACCTAATGCCACTACTTCTCAAACTTTCATGAAATTGAAAGGGAAGCAGTATTCCCAAGTTCATTACTTGAAACAAGCATTACTCTGATATCAAAACCGGAGAAGCATCGAAATGAAAATGAGAACTAAAGGCCAATCTCCCTAATGAACATAGATGCAGAAATCCTCAATAAGAAACTGGCATACAGAATGCAGCAAATCAAGATTATACACCATGACCAAGTAGGATTCATACCATGGATACAAGGATAGTTCAACATATGCAAATCAATAAATGTAACACACCATATTAACAGAGCCAAGAACAAAACACATGATCATCTCAATAGATGCAGAAAAAGTATTTGACAATGTCCAACACCTATTCATGATAAAAGCCCACAGAAAATTGGAACAGGTGGTCTTTTTCTCAATCTGATAAAAGCCATCTATGACAAACCAACAGACAGTATTATGCTAAATGTACAAAGATGAAAAGCTTTTGTTCTAAAATGAGCAATAAGGATGTCTACAGTTCCCACTCTTACTCAGTATAGTTGTTATAAACATTAGAGCAATTAGACAAGATTAAAAGGAGTAAGGATAAGAAAGGAAGAAGTCAGATTATTCTTTGAAGATGATATTCTGCATAGAAAACCCAAAAACTCCACCCAAAGACTTCTAGATATAATAACCAAATTCAGTAATGTAGCTGGACGCAAAGTTAACACTGAAAAATCAATGGCATTCCTGTACACAAATAACAATCTCACTGAGAGAGAAATTAGGGGAAAGGCACCTTTCATATTAGCATCCCTCCCCAAAAAATCCTAGGAATCAATGTAACAAAGGAAATAAAAGATTTTTATGTTGAAAAGTACATTACTCTGAACAAGGAGATTGAAGAGGATATCAGAAAATGGAAAGATTTCCCTATCTTGGATAGGAAGAACCAAGATAGCCAGAATGGACATATTTCCAAAACTGTCACACAGATTCAAGACAACCCTGATCAAAATGCCATATCTCAAAGAATGAGAGAAAAAAAATCCTAGACAGTTTTTACAATTAAATGAGAATGCCTGTACAATGTACTACAATTTATGGGATGCAATGAAAGCAATCCTATGAGGGAAACCTATACTGGTGAATACCTGTATCAGAAAAACAGAGGAAGCTAAAAAAAAACCAAGCTAATGTTGAACCTAGAGCTTCTAGACAAAGAGCAAGTTAAGCCCAAAGCTTGTGCCAGGGAGGAAATTATAAAGATCAGATCAAAAATTTAATGCAGTGGAGACTCAGAACCAGAAGAAACATAGAATAACAAAAGCAACTCCGGGCCACAAAGGAAAGGCTAGGGGATCACAGTCTCAGACTTGAAATTATACTGCAAAGCTATTGTGATAAAGGTAGTATGGTCCAAATAAAAAAAACAAATACAAACACACAAAACAGACCCGAGGATCAATAGAACAGATTAGAAGATGCAGAAACAACCTAAACATACTCAGGCATCTAATCTTTGATAAAAGACCAAAACACCTTCACTGGGAGAAAATAGCCTCTTTAATAAGTGGTTGTGGGAAAACTGTCTTTCCACATGCTGAAGATTAAATCTAGACCCATATATTTCGCCATGAACTAAAATAAAATTTAAATGAATCAATATCTAAATGTTAAAACAGAAACACTAAATCTGTTGGAAGATAGAATAGGTAGAACTCTTGGAAACATTGGTGTTAGTAAAGACCTTATGAACAAGACCCTGATTACACAGGAAATAATAATTATTAAGTGTCAATAATGGATCTCATCATATTAAAAAGCTTTTGCACAGCAAAAGAAACCACCAGCAGAGTGAAGTTACAATCGACAGTGTGGGAAAAAATTTGCCAGCTGTTCCTCAGACTATCTAGAACATGTAAAAACTAAAGAAACTCAGACCCCCACATTTAAAGACTCAATCTAAAAATGTGCCTCTGAAATGAATTGATACTTCTTAGGTGAAGAAGTAGAAACAATAAGTAAATATATGAAAAAATGTTGACCATCACTGGTCATTTGAGAGATACAAATTAACATTGAGATTACATCTCAGTCCAAAAAGAATGAGAATTATCAAGAAGTCAATCAACAGCAAGTGCTGGTGGGGCAGTGGGGAAAAAGGACCCTTCTCCAGTGTTGGTGGGAGGGTAGAGTGGTGCAGCCACTGCAGAAATCACTGTGGAGAGTCCTCAAAAAACTGAAACTAAAGGTTCCATTCAACCCAGGTCTTCTCCTTCATGGTATCTTCCCAAAAGAATTAAAAGCATCATACCACAGTGCTATATGCATACTCGTGTTTATAGTGGCTCACTTTATAATAACTAAATATTGGAAACAACCCAAGTGCCCTTCAACTGATGAATGGATAAAGAAGATGTGATTTGTGTGTGTGTGTGTGGTTTTTGTTTTTATTACAATGGAGTATTACTCTACCATAAAGAAGGATAAGCTTGAGAGGTTTCTAGGTAAATGGATAAACCTTGTGACCAAGCTCTTAAGTGAAGTACGTTGGACATATATGGTTAAATACCATATTGCCTCTCTGGTGTGAGAAACTGAAAGTGTAAGTAAGCACCAAAATGTATAATAGATATTGGGAAATGGGAAGAAAATTTTCAAATGAGACAATAAGGGAGGGGGTAGGAGGACGGAGGGAAATGACAGGAAAAAGGAGAAAGAAAAAGATGGAAAGAAAGCTTTCACAAATAAGGAGAGGAAGAGGGCTGAAGGGAGGAGAGGGCAATGGGAAAGAAGCAAGATATATGGAGTACAGGTACAAGTCCCCTGTGGTGCAGGTTACCATGTATATGTAAAATGTATCAATAAAAAATATAGTTGAGTAAGGGTTGGCCAGTATCAACTGTGGGCCAAGTCAAACCCGTTTATTGAAAATAAAGTTTCATTGTGACGAAAAATTTCTATTTGAAGGCTCTAATACCCAGTCCCAGCCCACAGTGTGTGCAGGTGAAACTAGGAACAGACTTCACTTTGAAAAGTAAAAGATTAAAAAAAAAAAATGATTGGTATTGACTCAGTTTTGCAAAGTGTTAGCGGATTAGTGTGGTATAAATTAGCTGCAGTAGACTCTCCCAAACTTTCTAAATTGCAGTCAGTCCCTGGTTTAAGAACAAATTTCCTTCTGGGAGAACATGTATAAGTCATAACTTATACATGATCATAACTCAGGCAAAGTGAGTCTTACGCACCTTTAACACAAATGTACAATGTAAAGCATAAAACATCAAACTCAGAAAAGTAAGTCAAGTGTATTTTACTTCTTTACATTATTGCACTGTGCAGTGTGCACACAGCAGCACACCTGTGATTATGTCCAGGAGACCCATGAGCTACTTCCGTGATTTGTTCACACCTACGTTTGTAATGGCAGTCTATTAATATCTGTGAAAAGTTTGCTACTGGAATGTTCCTGAGTTGGAAACTTACTGTAATATAATTTTTTATGTGGCCTGAGGCTTGATAGTGATTCCAGTTTATAACAATCATTAGCTTATGAACCATACCTTATGTTTTTAGCAGCTACTATAGGGTGACAGATCTCTCAAGTTAGAACAGTTTGTCTTTACATAATGTATCATTACTTTATGCAATGCCATTTCACACAAGAACCTTAATCACGATGTACTTCTAACCCCTCACCTCTTGTGATATTTTTGTTACATATTTTACTTCTGTATGTCATAAAATCTGTAATGCATTATTATCAAGTTTACACAGTTAAACAAAGACCATTAAAATGAGAAAATAGGCTTGTTTGTTTTTGTAGTTTCAGGTTTCTATTTGGCATTTATTTTGCCTTTATTTATTTATTTATTCATTTATTTATTTGGTGGTACTGGGGATTGAACTCAGGACCCTGCACTTGCTAGGCAGGCGCTTATTCCACTGAGCTATATCCCCAGCTCCTATTTATTTATTTTTGAGAAAGGGTCACACTATCTACCTCAGGCTGCTCTTGAACTCACTATGTAGCCCAGCTAGCCTGAGCTCACCGTGATCCTTCTGCCTCAGCCTCCCAAGTGCTCAACTTCACCTTTATTTTTGGAAGATATTTATGCTGGGTATAGAATTTTAGATTGAATTTTGTTTTTTAAATTCTAGCTCTACATTCTATCCCTTGGGCAGTGTTGTGGGTTTTTTTTTTTCCTTTTTTTTTTTTTTGACAGACTGATTTCCTACCCTGTGAGAATCCTTATCTCTAACCACTGAAAGAGAGCAAGGCGCTGCACGCACACATGCCCATCAGCTTGGAATCATCTCTGCCTTGCCTCTAGGGGTGGTGCAGAAGCATGAATGGAGAGCTCCTTATCAGGATGCATGAGCCTGTGGAGAAGGCATGTCCCCTCCCACTCAGGTGCCCCTTCCTACGCTTTGGACAGTTTGTGTTATTCTTGAGCATCTATACAGAATGGAGATGCTGATTTCCCTCTGGCTTCAGAACATAAGCTGGGATGCTACCGTCTACACCACTGATGGTGAACCTTTTAGAGACTGAGCACCAAACTGCAACCCAAAACCCATTTATTTGTTGCAAAGTAGCAACACTGCTATTAAACTGAATACTGAGTTTTAGTTTAGAATAAATAACTCATATATTAACATCTTTTGTCTTAAATAATCCACAATAACACACGTGCTATAGGTTTGCCCCTTCTGTTCTAGGTAAAGGTGATGATGGTATGAATTATAGTCATTCTGATTGAGGTGGCTTAACTAAATAGTGATAAAGAACTGAGAGGCAGTGAACAGACAGGGCAGAGAAGTAATGGGGAGGTGGGACTATACCAGCCCCAGCACCCACTTTCTTCTGTTTTATATAATAGAACCCACATTGTTGCTCAGTGGGAAAAAAAAAGATTGCATTTTTCCATTTCTTTTTATAGCTAGGTGTGGCTGTAGCATTACATTTGGAAAATAAAAGTGGAAGCACTACATGCAAATTCTAGAAAGTGTTATTAAAAGGATTGAGCCCTACCTCACGGTTTTACGGGCTGTTATGTGCATGTGACATCCGGAGCTCATGCAGCCAATCTTGGACCTTAAAGTGGAAGGCACACGTTGAAGTCTGCAACTCCTGACGCTGAGAAAGAGCTCCTGACACTGAGCTGCTACCAGCTGGGCTGACTTCAGTATGGCTTCTCTTTTGTGAGAACACCATTGATTTTAATCTTATGTAGCCCACTGGTTTTGTCTGTTGTCTGCTTCTGGGTTTGTTCTGTATGCAGCTGAACCGAGTTCTGACTGATGAAGGCAACCTGACAGGTATTTACCTAGAAGACTGAGGAAGTGGTGATACACTTAGAACAATTAAGGAGCACACAGAAGACACCAACAGGTTAGGGGCTTCCAGAGGTCCTCTAAACAATTCTATACTGGTGTGGGTCTTCAATTAAATGTTTTTAAATGATCATAAGAATATTAAAAGCGGCATTTGAAATTTTGTTTTCTTAGGCATAAGAAGCACTGATCTCATACACTAATTACTTTAGGAATTTGATGACTTAGTCTTAGATCATAATGGAGGTCTGAAATATCAAGGCTCCCTCTGCCTCACTTTCCTGTTTGCTAATGGAGGTATAGGTGTGAGCTACATTCCTGAATTATAAAGCGATTTTTAGGTTTGGAATCCTCAAAAGAAAATGAAACAAAATATGCATGTATGCATGTTTATAAAGTGCTATTTTCTCTGGATTAAATCTTTGGCCTCAGTCACTAACTGCTAAATAACTTATATATTTTTGATATTACACATCAGAATTATTGTTGCACCTAAGAAAAATTAAATTTGTCCTTTTGCATTTTTTATTATCATAAAACTTTCAAATGCCAGTAGTTTTGTTTTTTTTTATTTTAAAAACATAAAAGTACAAAAACATATTGACAAACAGACACCAATTATCATAAAAAATAGTACAATCACAACTAATCTATAGACAAGGTGATATGGTCTCAACAGTGGTTATTGCTTTATCCATTGATATCTTCGAATTGTAAATGTATGAACCCATATACAGACATGCAAATTTAGTCAGACAG